>QNGE01001876.1:38508-108308 GCA_008508345.1 Paragonimus westermani
CTGTGCGCCCAAAAACGTTTTGTTCAGGCTCTGGATTTGCCCTGGCCAACCCCCCACCCGGTTAGCCTGTCAAGACCCATTGTTCAAGTGGGTACATAATTGCAGTGTGACATTGAACTGATTGACCTCATTAACCACATGTCCCCCCGTATACTCCCCTAACGATTCTCCCGTGAAATGTGTGATATAAATGTGATGTATTTAGCCTGATGATGAATCACTGAAAACGAGCTTGTTCGCTACACATTGTTTTTCATGACTACGCTGGGAATTTTTACGAGACTCACAATTAAAGAGTAGTTTATGACAATACTTGATTGCAAGTGTAAATTAACCCCTGCGTCACACATTTCACACTGCCTACGTTCTACGGCATCATGATTCGACCTGGAAATTAACATCCTGCCTACCAGAGTCGAGTGCTAGATGCCATTTTCAGTTCAACCTTGGTGGCCAAAACATTGAACAGTGACAGACAATGAATGTGTGGTATACATCTTGCAATTCATCACAACAGCTTTTCCGTTTTGACGTAAATCCACATGGGCCAAGGTAACTATCTTGTTTAGCACAAAAACAGTTACATATCATGCAATGTGTGTGACTACTGTAAGTAAATGCGCAATCAGTTATGAAAACGGAGTTTGAACGGACATCAACCATCCCGTTCAACACCCAATTATTCCGGATTAGATTAAACGCAAATACTTCTACAGCAGTGACAGGAAGTGTATCACGACCCTCATTTCAGTTATACCGATTATGTAAATATTTTGAAAAACTGAAGGCGGTAATTGGCTATGGGTCGGCTGTTGAAATTGTCGAGTTTTTGGCTATATAAATTGTCAAGCGTAATGCGCTCCAAAACGTACGATCCAAACCATTCTCTAGGAATCTTGACAGACATAATTAGAACCGGGGTTGATTGATGCAGCTAGACCGTACTGCCGAACAGAGAGGATTGTCAGTACTATAGGACCTCGAGCACGAACGATAAAAGGTAGCGGATACGAACATGTCTCACCGCAAGTGTGAGCAGTGCATCAGTGTCAGTGGAAGAGATAGTCAACGCCATTTGACTTAAAAGCTTTTAGTAACCCAGCCCATCCGGCTGTCAAAGATTGGAGGCAGCACTGGATACAGTGGTCTAACACGGTACTAAATGAAGCATTGGGAATTAACATAAAAATGACAAACCTAACCTGTGGTCTTCGTAGAAACCCCAACTAACAGAACACGTGTGAACTGGTGTTGAAAGTAACGGTATATTGTGTAATGGGCTTACCTGAAAGATGTTTAAGGATCGGACCCCAGACATAATTGTTACGTATGAATAATGACTAGGTGAATTAAACTTAACCGCCAAAATAATGAAAAACATAATTGAGGCGAGTTAGGTAACGGGCTCCTCAATGGACCAGAGAGTGGTTTAGTGGCCCAGTAGGAAACAGAATACGGTTCTGGAGGCCTGCAAGGCTAGCAATGAGTTGTTTAATCCGTTCGAAAATGTCCACTGAAGTCATGAAAGCGTCTAAGAAGCGGGCAAGACTTGTTTTCTGTGTTTGATCATCGAGCTAATTACAACACAAAACTACTCTTGTTGGCTTCTTCATCATTCTAATTAGTAACAATGTACTTACTGAAGCTGAATTTCCTATTGCAGTCAACAAGGAATATCACTGACGCAACAATGAAATGCAAGGTGCTATACATGATGGAACTGATAAAAACGCTGAACAAAAGTGACAATCAAATGAATTAGCTTTCAAAGAGGTCCGATTTCGAGAAGTTTGCAGTTTGGCTGGATTCGGACAAGCGATAGAAATAGCGCGCTCAGATACCGTACGCCACAACGTTACGCTCGAGGCTCAGAAGTTTCATTTTTAGGCTCAGCTACCTACTAAATCTACTGCGTAATACAGGATCCATCAAATGATTCTGCAGGCTGACTATTCAAGGAGGATTCCCCCAGATTTCACCAAGGCCATTGTTGGGATTTGGTGTTGCGTTGCGGTGTTGCACTCGATAACATCTGAGCTTCGACTGTACATAAGAGACTTGGTGGGTAATTGGGTGCAGTCGTGGAATTCATGAGCTCCCAGAACTACTGTGTAGCTCACCTGGTCGTTCACTTACTTCGTCTGGGCATGCTGTTTCTGTCACTGGTTCGAATCCGTCAGACAGGCTCAACACGCTTCTACAAATCAATATCAGGCCAGCAAAGTGTCACAACAGATTGTAACTAGTTGACAATTTTTTTGGTAGTAAACTGTTGTCGACAGGTTCAAGGCACTTTACTGCCAAAAAAGTTTGCCGAATATGAGAATGCGGTAAATGAACATTGCTCTTTGGAGTTAAAAAGAAGCTGTTCAACGAAGTTTTTGAGTCTCACCTTCCATATTATCACTTATTGTTGGTAACACTTTGACAAACACTATGGTCGACTACCAACCCGAATTTGTTGAAATACTCACCACTCGCGGTTTCCGAGACTTTAGATATATTTAAATTATTGCAAACGCAATGCGACATCCTCTACAGGTTAATGATATAAACCGACTAGCTGCTGTTGCACACTGTTTCAGAGAAAATAGGATTCTAATCAATAAATAGTAGTAACCCATGCTGACGAACACTAGTGTTCTTGACATGTTGGGGATCACTAAGATATTCACTCATTTGGGTGGTTGTTTCACCTGCGCTAGTTTGTCTAGGTGCATTAATAGTGTACTGACTGTAACCCAGGTGGAACCTGACAATCCCTGCCATCACCGATTTCGACGTAATAGTGGACCACTGTGGAAGAGAAGAATGCGCACATCCTTAGCATGTGCAATCTGTCTGTTTGGCTGTGAATCCCGAAAGGTGTGTTTGGGTGATAGTTACATACCGAATATTTGTGCTCACCAGCGTGCTTGTAGCCTTTGTGGTGCGAGCATCACATAAGCCTAGATCTGATCGGGCCACCCTGTATCGGTATTAAGTATATGTAGCATACCGATAATCAAGTTGATCTACTAACAGCTTTTGTTGCACGGAACATAATTTTAGATTGTATTGTATGTTGTACCGTGCAATCTGAATCAGGCCACAAGCGGTAGTCTGCTGGTAAGTGTATGGATTGGGCTGGGTAGATTACGACATTGAAGTTGAGACTTGGTTAGGCAAAGCGTTGTCAACTTTTTTACAACGATCCTCGCGTGACTCTTTTTCGCATTTGTACATATTTTCAAAAGTAGGGCGAAAATGAGGACAATGTTCCGCTTCATTTGGGAGGTCGTGTCTTTTTTACCATTGGTTTTTAAAACGCCTAGATCTACTGATACACAATGGACTTTAAGGGGTGTCCGTGCACATCTACATAAAAAAATCCTTTTACATGGAGGTTTACTTGTGTACTCATGCAACATGTCACAATCTATTGTCAAAAGTCGTGATCGTTAGACGTTAAACAGTCATACGTTCAGTGGTAATTAGGCCTCTTGCTACCTCCCGAAAAGCACTGCGGTTGCAGATGGCGCTCTTATACACCAACACGTTCAAGGAAAACGAAATTTGGCCAGGTATCTTCTGAATTATAGAAACTTCTCGCAGCAGCTAAGATGAATCTTTTGTTCACTTGACTCTTGCAGTCAGTCAGCGGTCCTCGGGATATTATCTGTTTCCATCAGTCAACAGATTTCATAAGCTACAGATCTTTCAAAACTTGAGCCTCCATATGGATATAACCATCCACTGCATCTCGTTTACTGACCAGATGGTCTAGTGTCACGGGTATCTATTGTGGTTACGTACTACACAGTTCGCGGTAAAATCAACTATTAAATGGATTGCCCCAAAGAGTTCCCGGAAGGGGTTTCATGAAATCCTTTTCTCCCAATTCATTCTGATATCCCACCATAATCGTTTTAGTGATATAAGAATGATTGTGATTCGGGTCCTAGTAGATGCCAGCAGCACCAAATTCTGACATCAGTTCATCATATAAATATATATGTATGTACATATATATATTGTGAGTGTGAAAATCGCTCACATTCCTTCATGCCAAATTCACGCCCCACAAATTAGCCCGGTTTTCGTTGGAGATTTATATTTGACTAATCAGTGGCTGAGTCTCAACGATCTTTTCAAATATAGGATGATGATGAGCTGAACAATAGAACTCCCTACACAGCTCACAAAATATCCCTGCAAACTACCTTCTGCTAATCTATCATCCCTGCAGTGGCTTCACTCATAAGTCGGGAACATCTGTCGATTAGTCGTTTAAGTCTGCCGACTTTACTGATCACTAGCAGGGAATTACTCTTAAAATAACCCGAATTTCACTCACAGTTGATTACAGATATCACATTCAGACAGACATTTCAGTCGGTTTTCTCCAAAAAGAAGCAGTAACCTCGAGTTGCGCCATTGTTGAATTCCGTCACTGGTGCACATTCTTGTAATGACTAATATTTGATTTCTAACCGTAATAAGTTCACTTCTCTCTGCCTACTGAACCGCCAAACCGATCGTTTGTCTACGTATATCGTATTTGTTGGCGGCATGTTGGGCTCCGACAAGACCGCCAATCTATGATAAATTCATGAAGGAAACGTCCGCTTGGAACCGTTGGCCGTTTGGAACGTAACGTATTGCTTGTATTGCAGTCTACTATTCGTTTTAACCTGTTCTTCCTCCGAATACAAGAACTGTGACTGCGATCCGTCGGTGGGTATAAGGAAAGCCATAGGAGCCACTTTTCGATTTTGTCTTCCACACCGAATAAGTGTCCACTACTGCTGGTACAGTTATCAATCTCTCATTTTGAAGTCGCCCGCCTAACTCGTCATTTTTCTCAGTCGGAGTCTCAAGTCTCATGGGATTCAACAAGACGATATCTGTCTGTTTTTATTTTTCAAAGCAAGTCTGTTATTTGGGAACGTCCAAGTAATCTTCCGGAGCAGTGTTTTAAATAAACGATTCATTTTCAATTCATACTTTCTCATTAGGAGTAACTCTATCGTGTTATGATTAAAGGAACACTTGGAACGCGTTGCCTTTGTCAAGGGATGACATTCGTTCTCGTGTTTTAGATTTATGTTTGGTGCCGTATCACACCAAATCATTTGTTTGCATATATGAAAGAATGGCTGTCACTTGGCAGAATGGGATGAGTTCTGTGGAACACGCCGTTTCTGAATGGTGCTACTTTGATGAGTTAGAAGAGAAGAATAGACTTGCAACACTTGTTTATCAAAGACCATTTGTGTAATCAGACTATCTTCCCATACCGATGTTCATCAACGTGTTTTAATAAATATGCCGTATAAGTAAGGGACAAGAACCAACGATCGCTCCATATGCAAACCATGACTTTCGCTTGTCCACAGTGCACAAGGCAATTGTTCGCCTGACCAGCCTATCGACCTTCTCATCTTAATCAGCTCCGACGTCACCACCTATGAACAACGTGACATGATACGTCAGTATTGGGCGAATTCAGCCTGTTGGCTCGGTGCCAACGTCAGCCGCGTGTTTCTGCTTGGTTGCTCCTCGGAGACAGTTGTATCTGATCCAGGAATTGCTCAAGAACAAGAGATTTACAACGACATTGTGCACCAACACTTTGCTGCGTACGATTAGAATACTACTGCTTCGTGTAAGTTGCTTTTGGGACTCCATTGATCTCTGGCTTTCTGTGCTCGTTCTCAATGACTTTCGTTTGTCAGTGATAGTCAGTTTATAAATCCACTCAGGACGAGTAGTGTTCTTTTACTAATCAGTGAAGCCGTACGTCAGGGACTTATGTTCGGTTCTGTCTGGTATGAGCCATTAGTGAGTGAGGTAAAACCACTGTGGTATCCGACGGATACACGCATAACAGAGGACTACAAGCGACTTCCTACGTTTGTGGCCACCTCGGCCGTGTTCATCAGTCCGGTCTTATCACCGAGTATCTATTTTACGATGCCATTCACCTAGCTTGATTGTATCCTGAATAACCAAAACAGGATCGGGTTGCAGTAATACTGGGTGGATATATCAGTCAATCTGTGGTGCTTGTGATTAGCTGTTCCTGTTGTATCAGGATGTACGAGGGGTGTTGGAAATTACTTTATTCTGTCTTCCTCTAATTCAAGGCTCAAACGTATGTTGATCAGTCAGATTTTTGTCACATGTCAGTCCAAGGTGGTACATTAAATTTCACAGTTTTTGAAATTTATCGGGGTGGTAGAAGTTCACTGTTTAAATCCTTGTTATTTGTTCCGAACGAAGCATTAGCGAACTGTTTACTAATCGGTCGTACATACCAGTTCAATCGTGAGATTCAGAGTCTCATCTGAGCCGCATATGGTGCATTCACTCTGTTGTAGAAGGAGTCAAAAGCCGTACTGTTGTAACTGGCGCGTAAGCTGACCAAAATGAGTAATAAATCAAGACATGAAGTCATGGAAGATAAAGGAACAATGGTAATGAACAACGCGCGGTGGGGTACACATGATTAACTTGGAGCTACCCAACCACCTGAAGTTAACCCCTGAATGCAAGAAGAAGACTGGTCTTCAAACAGAGCTTTGTTATGTTGTTCAGTCCGAAGGCAACTTGGTGACAAAGTCGTTTGTTTGTAGGGTTTGTGACCAACAATAAAGTTAAGTCGAAGAATGGACCAGACAGTCAGTGGGGCACCAATCGCTGGACGAGCATGTAGGTAGGGTGTCAAAAACAGCAATGACAGGTCGAGAACGCTCGTGAAAGACAGAAAATCACATCCTTTTAAGCTTTGAATTAATGCTTTAGGCCTTTTGCAAGGCAAATAAAACGATATTTTTGTAAACTGGAGACTTCCTCGATAATACACTTAAAAATGATCATCTTAGTACGACTTTGATATGCAAGTTAATTGTTTTCGAAATCTTCGCAGCATTCCTGCGACAAACTGATTCCAGTGAAACAGTAATGTCATCAATCAGTGGAACACATGCGAGGATAAACTTCTGAAGCTGTTTAGTTATATTTTTATGTGAACATTATAAAATTGATCTACAAAGAGTAGAGGATATTTGAGGCAGATAATATTTGATGATAAGTATGTGAATGACCCCCCTGGTCCCATAAAATATGAATTAGTTACACTGGCGTCAAGGTTACTATGTGACCGCTTACATTAAAAACACTTGACTAAATACTTGTAGAATAAGTGTACTGTGAATATCGCTGAACTGGTTTCGTCCGACCAATTACAGAATTTCGGTTTTTCAATGCTCATCATTTACGTGTACATATACGGCATAAAAGCGATTCGCCACAATTGGACCTAATTTGTGCCCAGGCCATCTGTGCTCATATTTTCAATCATTTTTATATTTTACAAATCTAGTAAAATCAGAAATCGAAGCCGAAAAGATCGTCATGTTTACAAGGGATCAATCCACAGATGCAGCTTGTATTCAGAATACTATTACTCACTAAATGAAGCAGCCAGTTCTGGTCCGATCCCAGTCGGAACAGACAGCAGTCAAATTGACAATTAGGACTACCAACTTGGGTGGCGTTGTCAGCTTAAGACGTTTTTATCTTCATAAACATTGAGTAGGGCTCTTGTACGATACTCTAATCAGTCAAGCAGGATTTTAGCTCTTTGGGGGGGCTACGATGTTGATAAATATCGTCATCTGCGTCGTCATGCAACCATTGGATCCGCACAAGGCGGATATGTATGTAACGAGCCAAAGTAATTCCTTGTCAATTGACCTTTTTCTGCGCAACAAGCGTCGGTAAGCAATCATCGGAGTTATGTAGAAGTTAAATTCTCATTCTCAGACCTCTTCCATCCATATTTTGATATATGGCAAGCATATGGCAGCATACTTATACACAACCCGTCAAACCCACTTATCTATTGAGCTAATCATGATTCATGTGCAAGCAGACATTCGTTTATGAATCTAATCTATAAGCAAACCATGCACTACAGGTTCAAAACCGTTTCCACTTTTGGTACAAACACCCTGAACCCAAAATCAACAGAGTGAAAATGGAAACGGCACGAGACAGACGACAAAGATAAGACCAAGCTGTGGTGACAAACTACCTTATTTGCAGGAAGTGTGGTCTTCTTTAAACCTATCCAGCACTTGAAGTTCGCCAGGTCTGTCAGTCGTGCTTACAGTGTTGTCAACGTGTAGCCAGTGTTTTCTAATCAAATGCAAGGTCGGCGTACAATTTATTTTGTTCACGGAACTCCTGATCATACATTGTTAGCTATTGGTTGCTCACTGCTGAAATCTATCATACAAACCCCTTAGTTGATTAACGCTCACCCCATTTTACCTTAATGTTCAAGTGTCAACTAGCGTAGAATGTTCTAAAGTCGTTCGCATATGATTGCGTTTTTCACCCTCAGGTAGACCGTTTGTCTAACTCGATTTTCGCGCTCGCTAGAGTTCGTCCAGGATGCGGACCCTTTTCATTACCTAGATCTGAGTCCCGCCTCACGTGCTGCTAAGGTAACCATGTTGACTTTTACGCAAACGATATTATGTTAGGCGCTACTGAATTATCACTACCAATGCTGTTGATGGTGTAGCTTACAATGCACAAAGACAGCATTTAGTCAGTTAGCAATCGATAAATGCCCTCTTGTTGTTTTTACTCCAATGTTGCCAGAAGAATGAAATAAAAGAAATTACGGTACAAAAGATAATCTGTAAACCAAGCACTATCAGTCTTTCCGCACAACTACAAGCATTCAAAACAACGAAACACGAAAAATCTTGTTTGCTTAGACTAGCTTATTTATACTTGTACGGCTCCCTAGCATCAACAGCCGAATTTCCGAAATATGGTCCTAACTGTGACTCTCATCTGCCCACAGTAGATTCTGACGGATTTCGCACAGATTTCCAGCATTCAAATATGAACCTGGTCTTTTCACATTTAATACGCTATGTGGACTAAATAACTGAAAGTTAGTTTCTGTTCGAAAAGCTGAACGCACCCGACACGCTAGCTACAGACAGAAAACTCACACAAAACAACAATGAGCATTGTGATTTTTTTGTTTCCAACCCGTAAGAATGCACCTGACATAAGGCAGTCTCTAAAATGGATGACCGCTTTGGCTTGCAACTTGTCTCTTTCGAACTGACCTCCAATTGTTGTTACTCCCATTCTACTCAGTCGCACGTTCACGTGTTTCTGAGTCTAATTGCTCGATCAAGTGTGTGTATTTACGCATCTGTCCATGTGTTTATCGAAGCAAGACGTGAACACGGACAGTTATTTTCTTTTCTTTCTCTTGTGTTTTTGTTTGATTCAAACGGCAGCTCATTAGACAAGTCAAGAGGAAATGGTGATCACTTTATGCACGCGTGTCTAACGTTCGCCCTAACAATCAAGACCCTAAATCCACTACACACTCCCAACCCAGACCCCCAGCCTGACCACACCCGAACGTTCGCTCGCAGCCCCACAACTGTTCTGTACACAGAAGTGTGCGTGGTTCACATAATGCCCGCGCGAGTGAATGTGTACATGTTTATAAGCGTGTGTCTAACACTGAAACAGAACAGCGAGTCCAACAGCCGGACTGTTTCTCACATCGGTCGACTTGGTCAGCTGACACGCACAACAATCACAGTTGCCTCGATAATGCCTCCCTCACCCGTACGTCATCACATTCCGGCTTTGCCACCGACTCACTTCTCCGTACATCTCCCTAACCGCACAGCGCTGATTTTCTTCCTTCGATGGGGGAGAAATGATGGGTGTGGCTATCAGGTTACACAGGTGCACAGAACACTAGCACAATCGGGGGTTTGTGGCGAACTGTGGTTTGTATACACGTTCGTCCTAAGGTGTGTTGTTCAAACTAGTTTTTCCCACCATGACGGAAATAGTCTAATAGGTTTGCTTCCGCCTGAACGGGCTGACGTTCATCTAGCTGACCTATCGGATTCCACATACAGATATGCAGACATCAGAATTAATGTGATCCCATTTGGTAGTTGTTAATACCCGGCTTCAGACATCGGAGTTGAAAATGTTGCGGAAGAATATTAATTCAATTGATTCACCTGGAAAGTTGCTGAGAAAAGGCAGGAGATAAACGAAAGTGCAGAACAGAATAGTAAGGCTTTTTATCTGGCCCTTACGGAAACAGATAATAAATTAAAACTTTCATATGATGTGATTACAAATTTAGCCGATGTGGAAAAGAGGAAATAGTAGAACAGAGTAAATCCAACGTCCATATTAGACAGCCAGACACCCTGATTACTTCACAATCCATAGAGATTCTGATCACTGCTGTTAATTATTGCTCTGTAACGAGTACAAACAAAGGCAATGGTCAACCTCTTCATCAGATGCAGCTAGAGCCAGGGTTACTGGATTGGCCCTCTTCACAACTCGCTGTCCTTGACTTATTCGGTTTGGGTTCAGTACTTTTATCGTATCCACTTGTTATTTTAACGCCAAGAGAAAAACCGTACTAGTTATTAGGGCTTTAGCTTCAGCACACTTGACCAGTTGTCTGAATGGATTAATGGTTAAATATTTGTGACACGTTGTCTACTTCATTTCGAGATATCAACATCTTTGCTAACTGCAACGCGCTACACCACATGCTCAGATTTCACAGAACACAATCAAACGACCGTAAAGTTCTTACTACAGAACGCACTGAGGGGCATAGATTCTAAAGTCTCCAGCCACAATGGTCGTGAGTCCTGAATGTCCTAACCTCCAGAAGGAAGATGGTCTACTACGCCCGACCCAGCGGCAACTGTTTTCGTTTCACTATGTCCACTGATAGGTTACCTAACTCAGATTTTGCACTCGTTGACAGTATCACCATCAGGGGGTACCTGGCGTAGCGGACGGTCACGTGGATTTCTTGATGCATGACAACCAGTTGAGTTTACGCATTTCTGAAAACTGACCAATTTGCTTGTTTCCCATTCCCGGAAATCGGTTTACTACCATCATCCTGCCGCCACCCAATGCTTGCTAATGAGTACGGAAACTAATAACGAATGTGCGGAGAAGACTCATTTTCCCTATTCTGGACGGCGATGTCTAACAATAGTAATCCTTTTCTCATCATCCTCCTATTACCGGTCCCACCCCTTCTTGGCGAATACGGTTCCGATCTTGAAAATGCCGGCTCCACATTCCTTGGCAACTTCTCCATCAGTGTTGACCATCACTCACATTTGATCGCAGCCTTCGCATTCGGATAGACTTTGCAGCCAGCCTCTTTCGAAAAGAAGCACTAGACTCGAGTTTCGCTCTTANTGAAAATAAACCAAATCCCCGACTACTCATCAGTAATCTCCATCAATGGTTGTACAAAGTTCAGCGTAACCAAACCGGCCGAGATCTCCCTAACATCATTGGGCAACAGTGCAACTGCAGGATTAAGAACACATTCAATACTTGACATTATGTGTGGCCCAACATTACCAGTGCTGCTTAAAAATTGTTAACCGGCAGTTCCTTGTAGTCGGTATACTCGCAGGCAGTTAGTTTTCTCTCAAGCAAGAAATGTATATGGACACTCTTTGGACGCCGTAAGAGTTTTTCGTTACCCCATTTATGAAAAAACTAACACGGAGGTTAAAAATGTACGACCCTCACGTGTGTCACTTTTAGTTGTGAGAGTAGTATTGGATACTGATATTGGATTAGGGATTTGAACCCTGGGTCTCTTGTTTGTAAACGAAGTACGTTTATCACCACCGAATCGAACGAGATTAAGGTGGTAAATATCATGACTCCTCTCAGGCTGAGTGGTCAGCCTGAGTACAGTTCATAAACGGTCGTGCTTCTGAGTGAAACGGAGCCAGAAAACCCAATCAGCTGGCCTATGGGCGGACGGTTTAACCGCGACCCATATGCGGCCACGCGGCATCGTTAAGCTCTGAGAGAAGCAAAACTTGATAAGTCATTTTGCAAAGTGACTAACGAAGGAAGTCTGCGGTAATGCTAACGATTGCGATGGACTGTGTCCGTGCGTATA
Source organism: Paragonimus westermani (assembly GCA_008508345.1). NCBI lineage: Eukaryota > Metazoa > Platyhelminthes > Trematoda > Plagiorchiida > Troglotrematidae > Paragonimus > Paragonimus westermani. The sequence goes on from QNGE01001876.1 coordinate 50,519, forward strand.
AACGGGGTGAAAGCAGGTAATAGATTACTCCTACAGTATAAACTTGCTGAGGAGCCCCAATCAGGGAGTAACTGACTGTAATCAATAGAATAGCCGGTGTACATCCTTTAGAGGCTACCGGATTTCTTGGGCGATACTCAAAAGTGGCATATGGTTAAAACGGTTGATCCATTGACATCCGGGTTAGGGTTCAGGTCCCAGTCGGAGCTAAATCAGTTCTAACATATGCAAAGTTAGATATTAATGTTTCCTCCCAAATGGGGCTGATCGGAGAAGTCTAAGTGAGCCACGAAAAATTTACGTAAATGAGTAGCGTTCAGCCCGTATAGGTAAAATTGGCGACTTCTTATCACTATGAAATGTGTGACCACGGCAGAACTTCACATCTGACTTCACTTGTCGAGTTCAGACAAATAAAAGCCATCGGATAGAAAAGCATTATATTAAACTTATCTTCCTCCAGGCCAGAGCCTCATGTTACATACACGTCAAAAGTGCACACCAGAAAAAAATTCAATGTATACAGAATATAGAATATAGATACCATGGACAATTATCTACTAGGTCTAATTTCGTGTCATCCAATCTGTTGCACATAGAACATTGATTCCGATAACTTGAATGCTCCATCATTTTAACAAACCTTATGTTCACCTCTGAGTCGATTCAACCATCCCAATGATATCCTGACATTTTTTTATCCACAACAACGCAAAATATTGCCTCACCTTTTTGAACACTATTGAGTTAGATACACGAATATTTGCAAACTGAATGCTGCCGAAGCACCGTCAATGGTAAGATTGAAGCAAACAGTTTGTGAACGTTTCTACAGACGCTGCGGTTCTCCTATTCAGCTTGTTTTCGCGATTAAGGAAATGAATAGACATTTAACTGATATCATACTTATTTGTGGGTTGATACCGGTTCACCCCATTACTCCACTTGGCAGAAAGTGTCGAGTTTTATCCATTCGCTGCGACCAAGTAAATCATCGGGTGACTAAATGAATGTCACTGAGTCACTGTGTTATTTGTCAATTGATTCAGCATCGTGTTTGTAACCCAATCGACCATATTAAGAATATTGATGAACTTGACAGTTGACGTACATGTGCGTCAAATCAGGACTTATGGACAATTATGCAGTTTACTCAAGGTTTTATTCATTGGTCTTTGAACATTTTTGCAGCTTGTGTATCCAGCCTGTCGGCTAATTCGATCTATGGAGGAGCCGTACTGGTTCGTTGAACAGTCATCTGTTCCGTGTTTCAAATTGGAGGGCTTTTGATGGGCTACCTGACACAAAGCGCTTGACTTGATTGCGTTCCTGTCTGTCCTCAAATGTCGTTAGCACATATGTTATTGACAACCGAAGTCGGGCTTAATGGCGTGTAACGAGCAGTGCTGATAAACAGCTGGAGTCACTACGTAGGTTTGGGTGTGTTCACAATCGTGAGTTCTGTGCAGTTGTTCGCCGGTCAGATTTCCGGAAGTTTCACTTATGCAACTCGTCCCTTACGTTACATTTGCTTACGATTTCGAGCCTCAAATTCAAATGTCCAACTTTAGCCGACCACATTGAGTGAATACTTACAAGGACCTAGTTGACATTAGCTGCTATGCAATGCATTTGAAACTGTATTAAAAAAGCCCGGTTAGAATTTTACAACATCACTATCCACACAATTTACAGCAAAGGGATCCGTCCATTAAAAGTAGAGTGGGAAGTCAATGCAAAAAAGGTGTACTTGTTTTTGCAGTGAAACTGAGTGAAGGAAACGGTTTTATTTGATGCTATTTTACTGCGTGCATAAATAAATCAGTGCATTTGTGTAAGTTCTTGCGTTTACATATTCCACCACACTTGCTATTCGCTATGCTCTGTGATTTACTGAATAATGTGAATAAACTGGTGCAGGTTCTGTCACAGAGTGAGAACAATCGTGTTTTATTCCAAAACTTATTCTCCGGTAAATGTGGACTGTGCTGACGGGGCATAGGTAACTTTTGGCGAATGTCAACTGACAAGGTCAACTGTGTATTGAGTAATGAGTTCTGTTAGACTCAACCGTGGGATTTGGTCGGTTTGTTGTGTAGTTCGTACCAGTGCGTTCAATGTAATCACTGTATTTGTGCTGTCCAATAAAACTGAGAGAAGTAGTGTTCAATTCTGGTTGGTAGTTCTTTGTTCTCGTTTTCTGACTCATGGTGACACTTAACAGCGTTGCACATCTTCCTTTTTTCATTCCATGCAACTTGCTCGCCGTGAATCGGTCACGGCTATCCCGTTTGGAGCCCCGTGTAGTAGTTATACCGCTTACACACCCGTTCTTCTTCTTGTAAGGATTCATGTCTTTGTGGTGACTTTTGTCAAAATGTCTACCCAGATCCCACTTCCATTTGTACGACAAACCACAAATCACACATCGATGGGGACGTTCCTTGGAGTGAACCATTATATGCTTTTGAAGTTCCGTTGGCCACTTCGCAAAATATTGGCAATATGGGCAAGGGTAACCTGTCGGGTTCACAGTTCCTTGGATTAGATTCTGTTCAAACTCCTGAAAATAGGGGAAGATGTAAGCAATATACCTGAACCTGTGATTAGGTTGACATAGTATGCGCGTAGCATATTTGCTGCTCCTTTATACAATACTTCAAATATTTAATGCGATTCACAGTCTTCGAAGATCGATTTTGTAAAGTTGTTGCGAACTTTACGAGGCATATGTCAATAGAACGGTAAACTTCATAACCGTTTGTTGAAACACAAACAAACGTGTTGATTACCTGCACAGCGTCTATTCCCCTAAAGTGACCGATTATGGTGCTCCATACGGGTGATTGGTATGCTCGAGCGCATGCACTTATAGGAGCACAGATGAAGGGGTTTATGAAAAAAATGGTTTGATTGTCCGCAAAACAAATGGGCTTGTTCGCTGTATCAGTAAGAAGTGTACTTTCTACACAATTAAGAAATTACCGTTTGCTTGATGGAACGTAGTTGCGAAATTCAAGCACTGATCGTATTTCGATTAATTTGCTTCCGATAGGGGGTTGGTCGATACGGAAAAAAAGAAGTCAACAGCACCTTCATTCAAAGTTATATGTAAAAACAACACACAACAAACTGATGTGGCTTGAAATGTTCGAGGATAGTATCAGACATACATGGGAGCAGTTACGAACCTTGTGCTTGCATTAATCTGAAACCGATCTGACGAAAGCCATTGCTATTAAGTAAGAAGGACAAGTGGGTTGTTACGTCCTACATGCGTCAAATCGAAAGTCGCTAGAGAGAATGGCATAGTTCAGAAGCACAAATCGATCCAGTTGCTTGGTGTGTGTTTAACTGCTTAACTGCTGTCGTATCACGGTTGACGCTAACAAACCATAAGAATTCAGAGTAAAAAGCGGTTAATTCCAAGTATCCCCGTACACGTTCTTAACATCAAAGGAAAGGTACAGTATTATTCGTATATATACAAAATCACTCATTGTAAGGACAATTTTGATTAGCATATTTTAATTGGTTGTTTCTTGATCGAAAAGCGATTATCCTGATCATGTAGATGTGAAACTATTACCACTCGTCAGCGTTGATATTTAGGTATGATTAACCAGTAGAGGGCGTGCTACTCAGGTGTATGTAGTTCCTGATACTGGTTCAAATCCATTCGATGTCCAGAAGTTTTGCATGCGATTTTCTTTATAACTAACAAGTACACCAGACTAACTGCCTACGATACAACTGTGATGCTTAATGCCGGACTGGCTGAATGTCATTAGTAGCCGTTTGGAACAAATCCATCTTTTCTGTCCATCCTCTGGATCATTTGGTAGACACCAAACACACTTTAGTGGTTAACTGAATGGAGCCTTGGGGTGAACTTAGAAGTTCCTGGGGGGTAGATTCTTACCTCAGCCGGTGCAGCACGGTTCCCGTCACCACTGTGAATCAGCTTGAAGTCCGAACTGTCAAAATTAAGCCAAATCCCTCGAATTACTTAACGCCTATTGCGTACTGGAGAAGCCAGCTGAATCAAAATGAACCCACCTGACCAATAAATGGATGTCATCCGGCGACTTACGGTAATCATAACGTCCGTGATTTAATTAAACCGTCAACACTTTGCCTGACGGTAACTGACAGTAGCGCATCTGCTACATAGTTTGCAAGTTTTTAAAACTGAGAGCGACAGAGTATGATGGTTATTATCAGTCAATGTACATAGACCGTCTTCACGGCTGTCCGTTCCAGAGTCGTGTGTCGATTTAGTTTTTCACTCGGTATGTGGAGATAAAAGCTTAAGCTTGGCGCCGAAACCAGAGTAACATTCAAACCTGTCACTGCCTTCTAGTTCATCACAAAATTACGTTCTTTTAGACGTAGATAAGACAGAAATGGACTTAAAAACTATGATTCACAAAGTTGGTATATATAAGATGCTGAATGGAGAATTTAGCAGCCATACGCAATGTCCTTGACAGGTAAAAGGTTGGGCTGTAATTTTGTTTGCCAAAATTACTACTTATCTCAATTTGGATAACAATCAGATTAGATGCATCGTCACGATGCGTACAACGCGGCGATTTTGGAAGGCAGACAGTGGTCTACCTGCAAAACAGGCGTCCTTGCATAGTGTAAAAAAGTTCTTCGTATCAACCGCGGATTTCTGCGCACCTCCTTTGTTTTCATTTGTTATCTACACAATTCGCACTTACTCTGATTTTACTGCAACACAACCTCAGTCCTAACAATTTTAATCAATTTCCTAGAATACTTGCGTGTATTACACAAGTTAATCGGCGTTATTGACAGACTGTTGTGGTCAGGCGTTTGGATGCGACAATTCAGTTGCAGGTCGGTGATGCAGTGGTCAACACGGTTGCAGAATAAAAACGACCATAGCAGAGATGGGCACTACTGGCGAGACATAACAGAAGCGAAACACGAGTCGAGTGATACGATTCGGAAAAGGCTGATTAGAATGTCTGTGGGAGTGCGAAATTTGTGTTCAAATGTTAGCAATGTTTACGTTGAAATAAGCAGTGCATAATCGCCTAACCAGGTAACCTAGTATAACGTCAAACTACCAGATATGTTTAACCAAACTAGTTTACCGCGACCCTCCTTACCGAGTGCAATTGTTTAGCACTTAACTTGGAACACATTGATTCCACTGCGTGCGATTTCCAAGACTTGGCGTGCTCCAGTTCTGTCTTCAAAATATCCGAGTGTTCGTGCATAAAGTGTGCGTTCAGCTCAAACAGCGTTGGGAACAAATCTTTACATTGATAGCACCTCGTAACCGGCTGTTTTCCTGGTCCAGCATTTGAGTGCCTGTTCACCTGGCGATATGATGTGGGATTTTCGAAATTAACCGAAGCCATACCGACTGCACCATCTACAGCTTGTCTGTCAAAATTGGTTAGCGATTTGGAGGTAACACTGACAAATTTTTGACCACGACCGTTAGAGTTGTTTCTTTCCATGAATGAGTCCAGCACTGCCATCAAATAGGCGGAACATGATGCAGTTGCTTGTGCTTGGATGGTCGTGTGTATAGTATGACCGGCAGTGACAGGCGGTTTCCAAGCCGTATATTTGCTCAGTGGATTGTGCTCGACGCGGCTAGCGGTCGTCGAAAGCCCGTGCACTCCAGTACTCAAATCTAAAGGCAGGTCGCACGTGTTTGTGTAAGTTGAAATGGACAGCAACTTTGCATCAGCGGTTGAAAATTTCGAAGCTGTTTCAGAATAAGTCTCTATAACTTGTCTGGTTTGTCTTGAAGTCATACGAAGCCATGACAGTAGCATCCATGGAGGTAGTACTGCCCCATAACAGGTCGTTGGACTTGGGGGTGGTATGAGTTCAGTTGATAATTCGTGAAATTCTTGAGACGAAGCAAAATTAGTTGAAAGTAATTTCAGCAGGCCTTGACAAGTGACACGGTTGGTTGAGCTATCCTGGTTGTCAGACAACATTGAAGCATAAAGTCTGCTGAACAAACGAGAGAATCGAAATGAAGCGTTTATGGTCTAATAAGAAGTCCTCTAAGTGAGTTTTGAACGGTATAGATAGGTGTAAGAGTTTTTATAAATGTGTATATGGTTGATGTTCACTGAACATGTTAGGGATTAACCATTAGCATTTTTAGATATCTATTACTGTCAGATATTGAGAAAGCTGACGACGTGCACAGAATCATATTCTCGCATGTTCAAACTATAAACGTCCAAGAGAAAGTCAGTCGAGTCCATGAGACCAGTAGGGGAACTAGAAATCAAACCCGAAGTACGTCAGCTCAGAAGTTAGAACTAAAGTGCCTTTTCGGATAGAATGCCACAACCAGTGGGCCTTGTAGACAGGGTTTCTCAAACTGGGTGATCTAACTTGATCAGCCACGAGTGATGCTTATAGAACAGTTGGCCGAATACGTGAAACAGCTTATTTGAAACAAAAAGAATCAAACTACTTGAGGAGTTCAAATCAGAGTGCAGTGTTGATTTTGGAGTGGAGAGCATGAAGCTGTTGCATTAAGGTGATGCGATCCAACAGCCTAAGGTGATCAAAGATCATCCACACCAACAAGATTTTGACAAACTACTGCGCTTGTCATGCATCCTCATTCACGAAAGGTGTCCGAAGAATCAGTGACTAAGCCCATAACACAACCGTTACTGGTCTGTATATTTATGCCACAACGCTCATCTTATGAAAAAACAAGCAACCTATGTTAAGCTTGCTTGTACCCGTCATTATGGTCACTTTATGCAATAACAACCGAACATTTTTACGCTTGAGATAGCCGATACCTTAGAGAATCAGCAACTACTCCACCAGTTGACACCCAGATAGTGGAACAGAGTCAGTCATACATATATCGCTGAGTATAACAAACAGATGACCGCTCTATCCTCTCAGCTATTAACCATAGAAACGGACGGTGATGGAAGAAGAACAGAACTAAGAATGTCGTAGTGCACGACGAGATCAAATTTTTCGAAACACCAGTGAGGTGAAGCACATTTTGAAACGAATCTTTCCTTCCAAATAGGTTAGAAACAACCAAAGTCGTAACAGTCTGAGTTGGAGTAGTTAGTTGGAAAAAACCTAAATATAGAATCCTAGCTGACAATGAAAATGCGGTTCAACTTAAAGGATATCCAGTACAAACCAATCCAAATACTTGAATACTCACTAGGATCTACACCGGTTACGTAAGAATACATTGTTTTCATGGAAAAACGTCATGTGCGAACCGAATTACATTTACATTTTTAAAAAGCTGCATGATGACAGGTTGGTTTTCAGAAGGAAGTACAATCCACATAAACTAAAATAACTTGTCATTAGGCTTTAAGTTACTGGTTATCTTATTGGTACCGATGAAAAGTCGTCACCAACAAACTCTACTCACGCCATGGAGCTTCCTGAACAACAGAAGCACTAGATAGACAGTAGATAAGTGGGTTATAGTTCGTTTGTGACAAGGACAAGTTGTTCGGTTCAAATGAATTACTTAAAAATTAGATTCATTTTAAGTTGCCACCGTAGGACCGATCGGAAGTGCAAACCATTTTTCATAAGCAGTCGAGTGATCGGTGTGAGTTGATTATCTTACAAAGTTGATCACAATTTTCATACTCAGATAGACTTTTCGGCCAGCCATTCTAGAGAAACACTGAATTCAAGTTTTGCCGTTTGAGCTCTTCAATAACACATTTGATTGGGGTATGCGCGCCAATACAGATTCCGACGGTCAGACAGTACCAGCATTACTCAACAGCGAATGTGGTAGAATAACTTTTGTGGTATCTTGTCTAACGTTAGTGACACAATAGCGTGTAAACTAGTGTCACCATAGAACAATAACAGGCAAATGGTGAATCTGCAGGTTAATGAAGTGCAGTTATACAACAGTCAGTTGTTCAGCAAATTTACAATTGCGTAGGATTGAACTCGATTCATCACGTGCATATTAGTTAACGGAATTGTATGCTAAACCAATTCGTACCGTGTACTAAGGAATATAGTCACAGGACAAAACGAATTGATAAAAATGGCTATATTCAAACAGAATGAACAAAAATACCAGAAAAAACTGTTCAGTATTGTCCGATATGTCTTTGGCCGACAGTGTGTAAACTTGTGTCTAGGTTGGTGGATTCCCCTCCTTGGGTTCTGACCCAACTTTGAGCACGGAGGGATTTCTGTGAGTGAAAGAACGTGAAAATGAGAACAAACTACGTCCGACCGAAAAAAATTTGGGTTACTAATTTTTTTCTAATTCAGTGGCTGGCACTGAAACACTAACCCACAGATTAACGAATTATTCGGTCGACATGGTTCGGGTATTTCTGGTATACAGAGTGGAATCTAATTTGTAGTCAACAGTGACGAGGTTGGGCAACACGCCTGAGGATTAACTGAATTGGAATCATTTTTCTGCTAAAACTTACGGAACTCCTAATATGAATGAATGTGTACCAGATTACTCCCGAATTATATCATAAGTCTACATGCCCAAATATTCTGTACATTGAACATAACAATATCGCGTTTCACAAGGAAATAATCAATTTATATAAAAGCCATGTTCATAAACGAAGTGTGTTCCGATTCCGTGTTCACACTTTTAGCTTATGATGCAAGAGGTGCCATTTCTTAGCAAGGAAAATGCAGCTTCACCAAATTCTCTCACAACTCATCATTACAAGCAGGCTCTCCACGTCGACAGACGAAGAGAACAAATTAACAAATGATCTCCATGTTCACAGTGACAACAACAAGGTGAAACTATGATTTGCTGAGCCACTTTAGAGTCGGATATCAAAGTAATTGTAACTGCTTATGATTCGAATGAAAAACTCTTATTTTATGTAATCCCCCGATCAGTTGCTGTGATTCAGTCAAAGCTGACCATGTGCTAGGAGAGTCGGTATCTACAGGATACTTTAAGTATATATGTAATAAACATTAACGATTTTTGGCCGGTCTCTACTTCCGGTCCACCTCTTTCATGACAGGTGATAGAGTAAGTCAGATCGCCAGAAAAAGTGGAAATTTCTGATGGCAAGCCGGAAGGAGTCGGAAGCCTCTTATCTACGTGACGAGTGTGATGAAAACCGAAGGCACACTAGCGGGAGCTGCTTGGAACAAATGCAGACTAGAACATATCTTAATGAGGTAGCCAAGTAGATTTGAATTAGCAAATTGTGTTCGTCTACAAAAAGGCTACTGTGATTTCCAGAATGTCAGCGGAAGAAAACCACAAGAACAGTTGCTAGTGGAAATGGTTATGGAAGTTAAGTAAGCAAAGACAAGTCAGGTCACGTCGTAGAGATAAGAGAGAAAACACTTTACCAAACTGTCCAAAGCCTAATAAGCCATATGCGAAAGTTTTAGGCTGTAAGTTCTATATGCGTGCGTTGATGTGAGAGGTGTGGTAGCGTTGAGTTACATGCTAACATTAAAACTCAGTCGTCTTGCAGTGCGGGGGCAGTTTGTCTTTCAATTAGAAGCTAGGTAGGCACGATCCACACTTAACCCTGACTGCTCGAACTCCTGAGAGATAAACTCAGTAGTGAAGTTTTGTGACCCTCTCTGTACCTATCGTCGTTATAAGGAATATTCCTGAGTGGTTGCTGTGGTCGTATGTAACTGAGCAATTTCTGTGGAAAAAGCATAACTCAGCTCTAAATAAACGACATTTTATGGAGTGTGTTTTCATGAAAACGCTGACTGAAAAATTCTATTTAAGTACAAACTGAGCCATCCTTTAAATTCAGCTATTGAACTGCTTCCGTAATTTAACTGCTAATATTGTACCATCCGGTTTTCAATGCTAAACATGCTTGCGGCGATTACCGCTGTAATATATTTTACCGTTTATTTTTCTTGTTTTCAAGCTTGTTCGCGTCACTTACTTTTGCGAAGTTCGCTAGTTTCACTCCACTCCAGATTACCTGGACAGTCAGCCTAACAAGTGGACTGGGTTTGTACTGGTGACGCAACCACAAAGTTCTGAATCCATAGTTTGTCTCGTCTAAGCTTGTGGTAAGTTAAGAGGTGTGTCCTAACCACAGTACCAACTGTCACCAGTTCTCGTCATCTTATTTATAAGACGAATATCCATGAGGAGATTTTACCGGTCCGTTGACGACCGTTAATATGTAACTATGTTTACACCACTTGCAATCCGTTTGTGTTATACTGAAGTACTGCCACTGTGACACGCGGCCGAAACTAGTTAGCGCGCACGGATCAAATTTGAAGTGGTAATCGTTACACGGTTGTTTCGTTCACCTTTCAGACCGCTACGTCAACGTTGTGTACGAAGATCTCGAACTGACAGACAGTCAGACAAACAAGCAGGACATCTGTATTTAAACGTAACCCCTTGTACTTTTGTACCCTTACCCTTTTTGCTATTCTAGTATTGCCGCGTGTTGCGTAATACATCTTCGGTCATAACCTCTGTCTGCTCTTCTGGTTGCATGTTACACTACCAACTATTGGAAAAATAGTTTGACTTTCCTACTTGCTTGCTTGTGAAAGGCAATTGGTCTGCTCCAATCACAGTCGGGGAGGGTGAGGATTCCAGGTGTTCTTAAAGAAAAGTAACAATATTGGAGTTAAACTCATATCCAGTGAAGAACTTAGATGGACGAAACGTTGTTCGGCACTTAGATAAAGTAACCCAAGAATCAAATTACCACGAAAAAGTCAGGAGATGTTGGCACTGTTGTTGCTACTGTTTTTGTTGCTGTCGCTGCTAGGTAAATGTCATTGATCACCGACTTTTAAGTTGCTTTGGGTAAATAGTTGGGGAAGTCAACAGTTAAGTAATATACACGTAGATCGGAATCTAGTTTACAGTCATGCCCAAGCTGTTTATTACCAGCAGGGTATAAACAGAGTAAAACTCAAGCGCATTGCTTCATTTCGCGGGTGATGGTTCTGATCGAAACATCATTCTGAGTATGAATGTTCCTATGAAATACGAGTGTTGTTCAGGGCACACTATGATAGACAAAACTTGCCACAAACACACCATCAGCGTCTTAGGTGTTCTTTCTCAACGGCATTGCAAAAGCTGCACACAGTTAGAAGATAGGCAAAAATAGTGGGCCTTCTCTATATCATTTAAATCCCCGAAACTATCCATATATGTTTCCTAGGGTCTGTAGCTATATAAAGCGCACCAATCTATGACAGGGTGCACGGGGTTTCTTTCACCAGTTCGAAGGAGGCTGAATCCGAAATGTTCATATATCTTCTTGTGACAAGGAAATAAACTTGGACAAGATAAGCCTTAAGCTGTGGTGGATATCAACCAAACAGAGCTACAAAGACCTACCGGGTTGCCAATAACGATCAGAAAAGAATGCTCTACTCAGAAAATGACAGTTTAGTCAGAAAAACTCTCACTAACACAAGGGCGGTTCTCAAGCACTCCGTGTACTCCATTCATCCATCAAATTCAGGGTGAAAAATGCATCCTCAAATTTATATTGCTACTAAAATCCATCAAAACGGTAAATCGCTTGTGATTAACCAAGCCTTTTGGCTGGCTGTACGCCCGTTTCATAGCGAGTAACAGTCGTCACATCCAGACATACTTTCCATTGGCCTATTTCGAATGAAAACGCTAACCAACTCTGGCCCTTAAGTGCTGGTATGTCACCCGAAACTGAACATACTGGGATGCTGAAGAACATATATCCAACCCAGAAAGAGTACACCGCTTTCCATCGGTTGTACAAAACCACCGACCCGACAGGTAAAGAATGTTTATCAGCGGTCGATCAAATTTTCATATTTGTTCGCCATTCTGTCCACAATGTGTATCTGAACGGGATTTGAATTTGAAGGGCTGGACAACACTGTTCCGCAGTTAGCGGTAATGGGAATTTTGATCACTTTTCTCTTTTCGAAACTGCTCGGTGATCTCACAAACATGGATATATATAACGTCCAAACACAGAGTCCACTCAAACAAATCTTGTGCAGTAAGACAAATGTCTTTTTTAGCAAAGTGGTTCGGCAACAGCTTGACGTATGAAGAATGACACTGGAGTGGTGAAGGAAAAATTCACGAACATGAACATGGCTGTGCATAAGGTTTATTCAATGACTGAACACGAATGCGTGGTTCAACGACCTAAGTAGAAGCGTTTTGTTTAGATTCTGATGAAGTAGAATGGCGTTAACGTAGACAGTGTTTTCGTTCAGCCAAGCAGAACATCAGCGTTCATTACGGTAGAATGTGAACATGACTTTAAAGTAGCAAAATTGTCTGATCAAACGGAAGTGAGCACATATTTCAAAATGGCTGATTATATGGTATCGTCTGACTAAATTCTGCATTCCGGCCAAAATAAAACACCGTCTGGAACTAAATGTAAGTGATCTAATTATTTTTTTAATCAAACTTCTTTAATTTGCTGACAAAGTTGATATCGAGTTTCTCCAAGTACCAGTTTTAATTTACTTGCCTATAAGCTTATATTCATTAAGTACCAAAGTAGTTTCATGATGCCCATCATCAAGAGGCTTTCACAAATCGTTTGACAGTGGACAGCTCACATACCAGTGAGAATGGTGTAAACTATGTCGTACAGTGTTCGCTCAATTATCACACTAATTCCTGTGCTACTCACAAGCAATCAGGGAATTTTTTGATTTCACTTGAATGCCACTTACAGCTGATCGGAGATGTTGTATTCAGTTGGACTTTACGGTCAGCTTGTTTACGAAGTGACTGAAAACCCAAGTTTCGTTCATTCAAGGGTAAGCCACTAATATACATATATACATGTCATAGCCAAGAGCTGAACATCCACCATTCTTTCTAGAGAAAACCGTGTTGACAGTTGTGCCATCGACTCCATATTGAGCATGATCGAATTATCAAATCTCAAAAGTCAGGCATGTTACCTGAGTAACGAGCATAGAAATTATATTGGTAATAAATAGTTTGGCAGATTTATTCTATGCTGATCAGTAGCGTTGATGGATTCCAGAGTGAATTGTTTCAGAAACCCTTTCGGAGCGATCGCTTTCCTGGATCATTTGGTAGATCCCACATGAGATAGTGAGACGGGTGGGTAACAGAATCGAAATGTAAAATTCCTGAGCTCCTGGTGTAGCTCCGTAGCTAAACTGGTACGGCGCTTGCTGCGTTGAGGCATGTTGTTTCTGTCGCTGGTTCGAATCCAGCCGAAGCTCTGACTTTTCACAGTTGGATCTCATCTTAAATCATATGGGACCACGCAACTGTCATCCGGACATCTTCCAGTGAAAAAGACGCTACTCCCTAAAATAGTTACCCGACTTTAGAGACATCACTAATTTAACCCTCAACAATTCTGAGGTTTACTTTCAAAGTTCTGTCTGATTCCAAGCAACATGTTCACTCATTCATTCAACATTTGTATCTATGTCTTCGACTAGGTCTGATCACAAACTGACCGGTTACCCGGTAAGCAAATCCATGGCAATATCGGTCTTTTCACATCAGCTGATCTCCAAAGTAGTTCAAAATTTCCCCATCTTTATGTTAGAATTGTGAACATGTAACCGTTAGGTAACTAAATCCTGATTTACACACCAAAGGTCTCAACTGGACTTGATATGTGGTCGATGTGAATTTCAACCATCAGCCATATTTCTCACCGTCTGAGTAATAATCAGCTGTTATAGCTGGTCACATTGGATGTTACAAGACTACCAACTTCCGGTTTGTTCATTAGTTTAAATTATATTTGCCAAACTGGTCTGGACATTACTCGAATCATTTTTAAAAGTATAATGAAGTAGGTGAGGTCGCTCAATCTACAAGTTTGGGAGCACACACATTCAGTTAAACAGCGCGAGTCTAGTGCCTCTTTCCGAAAGAGGCTGGCTGCAAAGTCTATCTGAATGCGAAGGCTGCGATCGAATGTAAATGGTGGTCAACTTGAAAATAAACAGCGCGTGTTGTAGTCTGCATCTGCGTCTGTGAACTTTCTTAACTCCGAATCGCAAAGCAGAGTTTCTCACGCTTCGTCGGCAGTCTGCAAATGAGCGTCGCGTTCAATGGTCTCGAAGGGTTGGTAGTTTGTCTCATCTCACCTAATCACACTGAACTGTTTTAAGCCTAAGCTTTTGCGAGGTAGAGACTTTCCCTTGCACTTGTTAGCCGAACGCGGTGTTTTGACTGCGTGTTACTCATTACCGAACGAGGGGAGCACAGCTGCACCTACGGTTTTGAACATGCGTGATTGAGTATTGAAATCTGTGATGAAACATGCGCAAGTTGAGTGTCAAACTTGACCAACAAATGAACTCAAACCGATCCATCCAAACTACTTAGGTTCACAACCGAATATTTGCGGGGCAAAGCATGCTCGGTAGCTGTCTGTCATTCTTGGTATCAGAAGAAACTTTAGATCATATGGGGATATGCGAGTATAACTGAAACTTGGCAAGTCGAGATTGCGGTTGTCTAGGGAAGTGGAACGAAAAATCAGATGGAGAGTACTGAATAAACAGAGTGTGGTCAAAGGTTACTCGGGATTCATAGTGCATTCAGCACATTAGACATCAGGAAAAACTATCTGAAGAAACATCTAGGCATGTAGATGTCACCCAATCTATCCTTCACGTATCACCATGAGATGGTACCAGAAAAAGGAAACCACCACTCTTAGGATGACGGGGGCGCACTTTCTATCGCGCAGACAAGAAGTCGTTTCAGACGTTTCACGTTACTTAAGACTGCTGCTTGGGTGTGCTAATGAGACCATGTTTTCCGGCCTGAATTAAGACACATTATTGGCTGGTACAATTATATATCAAATCAAGTAACAATGAGGGAAGTCATTGATAAGAAATGTTGCGACGGTAAGACGATTGGGTAAAACACAAAGATGTCTCAGTTGCGGTTATGCTCACCAGGATTTACGAAGTCAGTGTTAATTGGGGTGAGTTGGGGGGGGGGAACGGGATCAAATTGCCTCGTGGGCCGAGTGTACGTATTCGGCCAAGGTAATCCCAAGGTGTGAACGAACTGTTTTTGAACACACAAATCCGGTTGACGCAATCGGATTGCATCCGCCTCGGCTATTGACAGGATGCGCCACTTAATATTTCGTGACTTGATTTGATATATAATTGTACCAGCCAAAGATGAGAATTTATCGAAAACAGTTCTGTTCGCTGAAACCAAAATTGTTCTGCATGATTTCTACGGGGATTTTCAATTAGTTAAGACACATTAGTTGTTGAGCGTGTCCAGCGCTCGACTAACAAACTAGTCACGGGCTTAAAAAATGTCGCGTACGAGTCTCAATTTGAAACTCCTGAACTGTATCCACCTGAATTTCGACGACTCCTCGGTGATTTAATTCTCACACACTTCTCTGGAATAGGTCTTGTGGAACATTTCTGTACTAAAGCGAATGATGACGATCGGCGAGGACGTAACAGGGAGCTTTTCAAATTTCGTCCTTGGAACTTCCTTAGGAAGCATTTCTTTTCTTACAGGGTCATTAACCTTTGGAACAGCCTTCCTTCCGTGATCATCAGTTGCACTTGTACAGATCATTTACAAGCGTTGCAAGCTTCTTGTTTACTTAAAACAGACTAATAATCTTACCCTATTCTTGACGTTTACTGTAACCCCCAAAAATGGTGTTGCTCCCCGACTATATCGGAGTATTTCGGGCTCCCCGCCTCGAACCTCTGCATTAACTGCAGATTTTTTAAGTCACTTCATGTCCGTACAGTTATATAAGGAGTCAATTGAATTAGATATCGGTCGGACTTATTACAGAGAAACTTGGCCATTTGTGATTGGTCTATTACGTGACACTCGTCTATTGGTTTGGCTGAGCAGGCTGACCGTCGATCCGGTGGATTTGTGGCTATGGTGGACTTAGCGCCTCAACAAACTGCTTTGGATGGCATATATGGGGTCAAGCTACCTGGTTCCGAAAACCTTGACAATACAGAGTGTTCTCATTTGGACGGCTTTTGATGGAAGGCTCGATCAGTGTTCAGCTGATGCCCGCTTTCATCCGGGTCAATCAAGCTATCGTCAACTGTTTGACCAGTGACATAGCTTCCCTGTGGTAAGTCCAATAGATACATCGATCCGGCCCAATTAACGCATTATGCACCTGTACTGACTGGAAGAAGAATGGTCAAAAACATGTTCCCCTATTTGTCTCCATTCTCATTATCGTAATGAGTATACTGGAAACGCTGAGATTAATTGAGGAGCCCAGATCGGATACGGCGTCAAACGACCGCCTGTACTTCATATCGCGTCTTGCAAAGGCAAACCACTCGATCAGATTCCTCATTAACTGCACTGATCCTGACGAATGCCCGAAGCCCTAGTGGCAGGCTTTGCGCAAGAACCGTGTCGAACTAAGAGGCACAGCACTGAAACGCCACAGTCTGCATCGGTTTGATGCTCATCACAGCGGAATTGTCTAATTTAAGGTAAATATTACACAGCGACGTCAGAAATGGGAGTCTTTTTTGGTCAAACTCAAGACAGAACCCTACGTTCGTTAAATGCTCTTGGTTTATTTAAAACACACTTGTTAACTGCTTCCGGCTGTACTAAAAACGTACATCGAGACCGAGTGAGCTTTTAACAAGGGAACACATGGATTCACTAAACAAAGTTGAACAGAATCGAAATATTCTCCTCGGTAGATCAGATAAGCGATCTGGAATTGTTGTCAAGACCGGAAGCGATTACAATAAGAAACTTGTTGTCATTCTCGTACACCAGAACCAAGTTCCTAGAGCTGCAAACGAAAGGGACAAAACTGAGTACACTAAACATAAGACCACTAAATGTCTTCAATCAGCGATAAGCGAAATGTTGATAACTATCACGACTTATGTGCAATTACAGTCACAGCGTTCAACTGTACCGCATATCTGTGGATTACCAAGATCCCCCGGACCTGGCGTGCCCGTTCGTGCGATACTATATATATTAAATTCGCATTGTCATTCAACGACGAAAGGAACTAAAGAAATTGTCTAAATCTATCCGAAAAGTGATCGCCTTACTCAGTCTACACGACACGTTTGAATTTATCTACTGTATACATGACATTAATGTGAACGGGAGGAAATCGTGTTTAGTGGACCCAGTGTCGTTATTAACTACCGTACCGCTGCTAAAGACAGTAAATAGAGTTTATGACTACGTGTCTTAAACCGGAATCAATACTGAGGTAACAGTATGGTGACTGTTGCAATGCACTTATAGTACACAACTGCTACTCAACGGTGTACTCTATCGACAGACAGCGTGACAGTGTGATCCCAACTAAGAACTGATATATTGGTGGGAAAGCTTGAGCTCATCATATTTCAATCCACCGTCAGCCAGTTCAGTCGGCATCTTCAATAGGTGGATGTTATATTTGTCATTACTAGCCACTAGATTCTGATCTATGCACAATACTCGACAAGTTCAACCTAGTTCACAGGTCAGTTAAGTACACGTATGAGGAAGAGAATGTAAAAAAACGTTCAGAGCACGATTCATCGAAGGAATAACTTTGCAAGTCACCACAGACTTTCGCAGTGTTGCACACTCAAAACAGTGCAGAAATCTCGTGCAGTGCCTGATTAACGGAACGTATGGAATTTGTTCATTGGATACGTTAGCCAATGAAATTGCATCCTTAGATAAAGTGCTACACAGAACGAGTTGTCACCAGAAACATGATCAGGAGGCTACCCAAACCGGAAGTGTATGATGTAAGAGACTGTAACTATTGAACTGCCGTTCGAAAGTGAAAATGCTCTAGCCATGCTGATAACTAGACTCTACATAGTAATCATCAGGACCTATGGGACAGGTGAACTCCGTATCCACTTCACCACATCCCCAGTTCTCCGATTTTCTATCAACGACAGGCTAATTGCTCATTATCTGTATGTATCTATCCTTCAGTTTGTTGGTTCTTACTCATAAGGTTGGAAATGAGTACCAGGTGAATATTGATCAAGCTTTCCAGGTGGTCTTTCCCGTGTTAAGTAACATGTCAAAATCTGTCCGATTGATAACATACAATATTGCAGAGACTAGCGGAATGGGGCTGCTTGACTCTAGCCCGCTCAAATTCCTATGTTTTCTCTAATTATGGTGCTAAGTTAGCCGAATAATCATGTCGTGAGTTTTCGAAGAATTTAGCGGGTCGGTGGGCAAATTGGGTAATTAAGTAAGATAGTGGCTCTAGTAGAACAAATATTTTCTCATGCCTGCCTCATTTATTGTTCCCGGATGTCCAGCCAAAACTTCTAATTGAAACTTGCTTCTACCCGTGCTTGGCAAGTGTAGCATAAACTCATTCAGGGTGAATATTCTCGTAGATTTTAATTTGTAGTTATGAACTCGTAAAAATCCTAGTTAGAAACCTTAGATGAATATTTAAAACAGATTGACAACTCACCTCATACGTACTTCAAAATGGAGATGAATGCCCTAGCATACCCTTCAGTTTAAGCAGGCATACGTAAGGAAGAGAACTGCGTTCGCCTGTCACCAGCCTCTCTGGGACTCAGCAGCTTTTCCTTCATTTCCTTTCCCTTTCCACTTCCGCCTTCATCGATGCCCCCCCACCCACAAACTACTCCTATTTTCCCCGTGTCCCTCACCTGCCAATTTGGCCTCATGCGCCAATCACTGAGGGCTTGTGAAACAGACTCAAACATAGTCGATTGATTAACTCGGTTATTTAAACGGGACTTGGATTTCCGCAAAAACAAATGGGCTGAAATTATGATATCAGGGCGATCGGGCACCTTGTGCTTGCACTGTAGTCGTCGATCCGATTGGTCGAGAGCGGTCGACCAATCCAGCTGATGCTAGTGTAGGCAGGTGAGAGGACGAGTCCGTGTTAATGCTGCTTTGGAAGAAGGGTGGGGTCTTTGAAGGAGTGTCCAACTGAGGTTGGAATTCGTGCGCATTTACAAGTGAGCAGCAGTGATGATGTCAGTCTGGCAAGTAAGTAGGTTGTAACTATTGGTAGAGAAAGAGGTATTGCTAAACACCCGACGATACGAAGATTGATTCGTTTGAACAGACAGTAAGGCATGAAGCAGTTTTATCACCGGCTCATTGAAAAGATTACAGATGATTAGTTGTAGCTGTATTATCAATTCGTTTCACGCCAAGTATTTAACACCACTTGTTCACTACTGGATATGATTTTTAGGCACTTCAAGTAAATCTTAGCCAAGTGAAAGACACAGTACGCAACGAAATCGGGTCGTATTGATAATAGTGGTCACGGATATTTTACCGAACAGGATGTGTGTAGAAGTTGAGCTAGATAAGAACTAGCAGAAAAAGATTTGTAATTGCGGTTTAATGCACCCGAAGAAATCTAAATTGAGGGGCGAGTTATTTCATACAGAAGTTCACATGGAATTTGTTCGAATGTTGTGCTGTGATGAGAAATAACCCGACAAATTGTTGCTATGAGTGTTTACGTCAACGAGATAGATGTCTACAATGCCACCAAGAGTGTAAAATTGTTCTAGAACAGACCTGAAGAAGAGGAAGCAGACGAATCGTGCACAGACACATCGATAGTTTCTTTTTCTAAATGAGTTGGGATGACGTGAGACTACAAACCCCGCATATGGGAAGGTAACTCAGTGAATTTGGCGAAAATTTATTTATCATAGGGCCGCGATGTAATGTTATTTCCCGAAGTAGCTCACAGAGACGTCATAGTACAGACCTGCTAGTAAATTAAGAGGGCAATGAATGAAAAGTCTCGTGTTTTTTATTTTGCAGGTGGAAATGTCTGGTAATCAAATGGCTCGTATATGCTATATACATATGGAACAAGAGCGACTAGGTTGTTGCTGTTTGGTAAACCCTAGGTGATGGCGAGACACCACTAATTTATGTCGAGTAACCTGACTGCGTTTGATAAAGTAATTGTACAGATCATTGAAAAATTATTGTGGCATCTCTTTGCCAATTTTGTTTCATGCATCAAAATAATCTAACAGTCATGTCTGATCTCGATCTTCCATCTGAAAACAGAAGAACTGAATAAAATTGAAATTTTTTCCAACATCACTGACTTGTATGTGACGCACTACCTGAGGAAAGGTAAGTGTTTTGTTTATAACAGTCGGCAGTGGCACACGGGTCTATGGTACTAACGAAACAAACAATTGATGACACAGTTTATATCTGTCAACGTTATATGTTAAACCACCTGTTTTAATTTTTTCGTAGAATGAATCGGTCACTTGAAACAGTGCTCATTCCGATCAGTGATACAGAAGAAAGGAAAGGGAAGTTGTATACTTCTGGGAATCGAGGGATTCGGTGAATTAAGATCACCGTAACGTATTGATTTGAGTGACTCTGTTACGGACTGTGCAAGTCACATACATGGTCTGCTGGATCACAATAATTCACTTCTAACCCCTTCTCTTGAGAACACTGTCTCAGAATGCTTTTGGATGAGTTATGTGATCGTAAGTGCAGTTGCTTGCGTCCGTCGGCTATGACATTGTTTCCTGATCGGGATGCTATGGTCTAAGAAATATTCGATTGGTAGCACGAAAGTTGCCAATCTAAATGTCGCATACAATATGTCTAGTAGGTAGTCCGACTAAAGAATAGATTGTACTCCACAACAAGAAGAAATATGAAGCGAGCTGGCAAACCCTCTGGCATACACAAAAAAGAAGTTTATTACCCTTCCGATATGATCGGGGCATAACTGAAAAGGCTAACATCATACAGACGTGATAACTTCTCGGATTCTATGGATTACAAATTTACTGGAATTACTAGGTGGAAATCAACAGTTGGACAAAACTCCACTTACTCTTTCGACACCAACTACTAGAGTTAGGATATTAATCAGGTTTGAAAGGCTTGAGTTAGAACTAGGAAATCATAATTTGGAATACCATCGGAAAATACTCAAATAACTGTTTCTAACCAGACCTTTGTTAGAATGTATTTAGGAACTTGAACAACTGGATGTGAATGTAACTAGCAACAAGATTTTAGACCAAGGAAAGGCTTGTCTGAAAGCGTTATGAAGGCCGTGCTCAGTCTGATACACTAGTGCTAACACTGAGGTTGTTTTGCAAGAGATCGAATTAGTGTACGGAGCCGCTACATCATATTGGTTGTTTTGATTGCAATCTGACTTCAATGACCTTTACCGTTAACGGACCATGTTTTGTAAGTTAGTGCCCTGAAACAGATCGAAGTCTATCTTACGGAGGAAGACGAGTGACTCAATTTTCGATCAGTCATAGTCTGAATGAGAACCGTGATTAAAGACGATAACAGATTCCTTCAAACAAGTGCAGCGTCCAATACAACGATAAAAACAATCTGAGGATACACGAAACAAACCGTTGACCTCGATCGGTACACTGTTGTAATGATTAGTAAAGAAGTCAATGAAATCTGCTACACTCCAATTTATTTCTAGTCTATTTTTTACACGGGAATAATTATTGAATCTACAAGTTCCGATGTGGTTTTATTTATGTATCAGAAAGTCACAACCTATCCTCTCGATCCAGTGAATTAACGATTTGTGCCAAACTGTTACCAGTTTTTAGTACAAACAAAGCAAATCACTTCTTGTCGGGTTGATTAGACTTGACAAAGTAGAACCGTTTTTCACTGAGTTTTGTTGTATTATTAAGAAGCTGCGAACCCGGTGGGGGGTTGTTTATTAGCGGACATGCATTAACGAACATACAACATTGTCCCTAACGCACGGTCTCAGTATACATATGGGACGTGCGAACAGGTGCAACCAGTCAGAACCATGAACCAATCGACTGGACAAGCGGACGAGCCGATAGAAGCCTGTCAAACAGACGAAAAAATTAAGGCCAGTTTGAAATAACTCGCCTAAGCTCAGGGTCATAATTGTATGCAACTGGAATCGTTTGTCTGGTGGGAGGAGATGGCTGATCGGAGTGTTCAGAAACAGCAGTAAGACCAAGTTTAATGGCTGAATCAGTGATTTGCTGTCCTCATGCATTTTTTGTGAAACACACCTTTTCATCGAGAACGGGCAAAAGTCTTGGCTATGTAAGTAAAGTTCCCTATGAGTGGTAACATTAGAGACGAATTAACGTGCGTTCTGTCTACTTCCTCGCTTACTATCCATGGAATTGACGGCTGATGTTGCACATGTTCTACTAAAGCCCTAAGTTGACTTCAATCACCACGAGGAAGAAGATTCAGATAAAACTGAAGGTGACGGCAGTTTCATTGAAACTGTTGCTATGTGATCCACTTTTTGTGTGATTTACTTCCACTAAAGATTTAAACCATGTTCTTGTAGTTCAATCAGGACAGAAACTTCAACCCAACTGAAAAGTCTCGATCACAACTTCATCGATTTGATAGAGTATAGCGATTCTGTTCGTTCTTCCTTCGAAGTGATCAGGTAAGCTGAACATTATTCACAAAACTTTGTGGGCGAGCATTTAGGTATGATCCTCAGGTCAAGCCTATTGTGAAATTACTGGCGCTGTGGTAAAACTGTTAGTCGCACAAACAGGAGGCCGGATTACGACTTCTGGTTCGGAAGATGATCTACTTAGAACAATATCCGAGTCTAATGATTCTTTTCAAATTGGGCTAAAGTGAAGGCCTATTTGAATGTGAAGGCTGCGACCAAATATGAGTGAAAATTAATGCGAATAAATCTAAATCCTGGAAATTCTGAAAAAGGTTTACCTGCTTACAATACTTGTCCTAATCAGGTACACCTCGTCTTCTTCGCCCCGAAAGATAATTAATACGCACGAAGTTAACATCATCTTTCAGATTGCCTACGTACTCGCCCATCGGGTACGCTGCTCACCTACCCCTGGGGTGTGAGCGAAACTTTTGCGATTAAAAAACGGTTGACTGTGTTTTGTCAGGGTCGACAGTTCTGGGAGCTAACTAAAAACAGGGCGGGAATGAAAATTTACTAAACACAATAAGCGCCGAAAGGGGAGAATGTCACGAGGAAACGGACATGCATTGACGAGGAGGAAGTTGTAACTTGCTCAGCGGTCGAAATCTGTCCACCAGCACACGTACACTGATTCTTAGGCACATACATAGATAATTGTGCGCTCATTGAGGGACGCACCCTCCATCTGCTTTCAGTGGCATATTCTAAACGAGACTGAAAAAGCAGGTCGATTGTTGAAGAGGTATGTTGCATTCCCAGCCCAGTGCACCCGAATATGACAGTGTTGCAGGAGGCAGATGAGCTGACTGTGCAAATACGGAAGGGGGACTGTTAGAGGTAAGGTAAAACTTGTGATGTCTGCAAATGTCTTTTTGTGTGGGTGTGTCTAATTTGTGAATTTGACCAGGCTTGTATTCCGGTTGATTGGTCACTTTCGGTTAGCAAGGGTAAAACTTTCATGTTTTTACTTGTGAGACCACTTTGATTCGTAACTATACTGAATCACTGGAGAAACTAGATTAAGCCCAACATAGCAAGAGCATTCACATACGTACACACGTAAATGCACAAATATGTTCGGACAGATTCACTGAGCAGGTTAATTATGGGGTCGTACTTTAATAGAGGGAGAATATAGAGCCTGCTGTAATTATCTTTAAAACTATCATCAGACTACGCTCCAGTATGATTGAGGCAAAATGTATCAACACACCGTGAGCGACCAAGGTAACGAAAGGTATCGGGTGATGGGCGGACATGTTGGACTCATTGAACAGAGGCTCTCCTTTCAGACATACGAATGGACCATAGTTTGTTTCACATACCAAACACAGACATACATAATACCAATATTGACAAATGAGTTTCTGAATGTATAATTTAAAAACCAGACTACGAAACAGAAGAAATAATTATTAGATACAGAATAAACTTGAATCGCTCCAGTCAAGTTGAGCCACCGACGAATTATTCAGCCAACACATGTACATAGTTGAAAAATGCATGGAACTAATAGGTTGGGTGAACAAAAGTGTAAATAGGGTCCGAAAGCGACCTCATTGTGGACGCAACGAGAATTGAACATACTCTGATGTATGAACAGGATAAAATTGAACCATAAAAACTGAAAGTACACAACAGCAATCTGGAGCATAACTATGGAAATATAACCGTGTTCCGCTGGAATATATTTGCAGAAATCTTATTACCAATAGCGGGTATTCGTTTGGCTAGTGGCTTTTTTGATTCAATAATGGGCTGTGCCAAAGTTTAACAGCAACAGAAACATCTGCATTAAAAAATACGAGGAGTAACAGAACTAGACAATAGGCAGTTCAGAATAGCTGTTTGAAAATTGGCTGAAGAATTAACAGATAACTAGTCATCATGCGTTTAACACAAATACACTGCTAATTAGCAGTTGGATTTGTTTTCAAGGAAAATCTGGGGGACTTCGTTTCAGTTCAAGGAAGTGTCTTATGGAGTCTGAGGGATTTACCTAATCACATTTTCAACAGTTACAGTTTATTAGAATATACTGATAAAATTTCACGGTCTACTTTTTTGGAAAACCTTTGGGGATTAAAAAAAATCACGCCAGCTACCTTTTGGTATGCAATCAAGTTCTCATTTAACGCCACTCTGCACGCTGTGGCAAGTGAGCTGTGTACACAGGTTGGCTGCATAGCATCCGCATTTGTCGTAGCTAAGAACTTCCCGTTAGTACACAGCATTATGCATTATTTGGTATCTATGTGATGCTGTCTGTCGCTTGCAATCCTGAATGAACAGTTTGCTTCCAATCCATGATCCCGTTCAAACTGTTTTGATGCGTTATAACTTCTATTCAATGACCTATAAGAGAGACGGTAGTTGTGAACAATTGTTTGCACTGGTTACTCGCTACAGAAACTCGTAGTCGCCTCTTGTCATTCGCAGTCCTGACATGAAAGGAACTAAAGCGGACACAGAGAATTAAGTGGTTAACAGAAGATTTGAGACTAGAAGGCGATGTTGGACCTAGCTAAAGTTGTGAAAGATAAGAATGGTTGAAACCAGAATCTTTTTGAAAGCCTTCAGACATTGATAACTATTGAATACAACAAAATTGGGTCGAGAATTATCACCACCTCCAGCTGAGCACTTAGTGGATCGGTAATTGATATAAAATCTTTGTATGGGAGATCAGAAACTGGCAGCGGCAGAACCAACACGTGAATGGGCAGTATTTGCAGAAGGGAAGGTGTGATTAATCCGGACTGACAGGAATAACAACAGCGAATTGTCAAAGGCGATTTCACTAACCTTTTAAAAATGGTACTACCTACAAGTGACTTACAATGAAATATAGCTAGGTAGAAGATCGTGATCTAGGAAAAGTTTGAAGACGAGACACATAAAAAGCTCAGCCTTTGGTTTCAGAACTTTATTCTGGGCTTCCAATAGACGTTTGAACTCCCTTCTGAGTCCCTGAGATACCTACCTAACTCGAGTAGCACGTCATTATTTTCTCACCGAAGCAGTTGCAGTTTTTGAGTTTTTAAACATGTAAGTCGTTCGCCTCCAAAATCTTGCCTGATTCTGATCAACCAGTCCATTCTGGTTTTCTCCAGTATAAATACACATTACCATCAACCTTCCGCTCCTGTATTCATGTACCTGTGCTGAATAACATGCAGTATCGTTTATGAGTACTGTGGTGTGTAATTTCTTGAACTAAATAATGGGTCTCAACGTCAGGAAGACGAGGGACCAGAAGTGACTATTGAAACCGCGCATATGTACTATGGCAGAAGTGATACCAAGGTGAATTGCAATGCACTCTCGTTCAGTGTGTGTGTGTGGATACTTGTCAGCCATGCAAGAGTTTACTGTTCGTTGCTCTGTGTTTCCAGACATGTAGGGGATATTTTGTGATACGCAACTCGCCAGGCCAAATGTCTTTTGTGGTCACAACATCTGTGCCTAGATTTCTTGTAATATCTCCCATTTAACCATGGTTTTCTTGAAAGAGCTTGACTGTGGACCTGAACAAATAAGTTTCTTAAAAATATTGTGGCCGTTCCAAACTTGTATGTATGTTTTCAGAATATTCATTTCCCGTTGCGGTAAAATCAGTCGCTTTACCTGATTGTCTCACCGTGAGAAAGGAAAATGAAACATCAACGACTGTGAAATTGTCCAGTTTTATGGAGTTTACAGCCAAACTGTCAGTTCACTCAGACCATTGTGCAAGTGAGAGAGGGTATGTGTGAGTACCATATGCCAAAGTCAACACAAGGGTGAACCCTGAGAAACTGGCAGTTGGCTCAGATAAAATGGGAAAGTGTAAAAAGAATGAGGTGTTGAAAAAATCTAAGTCCATAATGAGCATGGAATGCATTTCGGCCGTTTAAAGTGGTAAACTGAGAAGGAATAAGAGGCCGGCCCTCGAACAAGATTGCAAGGGAAAGTTACATGTCATTCACCTTTGACGTGAAACCAGCGCCTTTCTACTGACGCGGTTAGAAGTACAGTGGTGTGAAGTGGGAGGGAAAAAATCGGAATAACTTTCGTTTACTATCCAGAGAATAATAGGCTTTAGTGGAGAAGACAGGCCAACGCACCAACGATGGACAAGCGCTGACTGTTGGCGAACTGATGTGGAATTTTCAAGTTGACCATCACTCACATTTGATTGCAGCTTTCGCATTCAGATAGACTTTCCAGCCAGCCTCTTTCGAAAAGAAGCGCTAGACTCGAGTTTCGCTCTCATTAGAGCTAATCAGTAGTACATATCTTTGTTTTGTTTATGCGGAAGGTATGTAGTGAAGGGAATTTTCTGGAATACTGTAGGCGCCATCGATGAGCGTACAACCAGATGAATTCTGTGAACAATAAGGGGAAGCTGGAACACAACTGAATACTCACAATGAGTAGCGCGTGACAGAAATCACTTGATGAACACATGACCAACGGTTGGCTACTGGGGAGTAGTAGCGGACTTTCGCTAATCTATATTAAGCAACCGCTCGCAAACTGATAGCCTTTCACCACACTCTCAGTGCGGAAGTAAATTCAAATCAGCTTTAGATTCAGTATGAATCAAGTAAAATTCCTTGATGTTCATTGTTATCAAAACGCTGATCAGTAGTCTGAACGGAGAGTACGATTTCGACCGATGTTAGATCTGTTGACTGACGGTTATCAATTGCAGTTCAAGGGAGAGCTACTGTGTATCAAATCACGAAGAAAGGAAAGTCCGAATATCTAGTATAAGTTACCGCGTTCTAAATTTGAATTTGAAAATAAGGTGTAGTCTAGTATATAGCTAATGGGTAAGTATTCTGGTGATTGTCATAAGTCTGATCGATATCTCGATCTAACTCTACTGACTCCTCATATAATTGTACCGGCCTGAAGATGAATTATCGAAAACGTATGTTCGCCAATATAACTTTATTCTCATTGTCGTGATGGGCATATTCGAAACAGTACATAAATCTTTGAAGTAGCTAATCAAAGTAATCGGAAGCTAGTTCAATTCTCCACTTGTCTCAAGCCGGTGATGAATTTACTCAAACACTGTGGCAAAACATGAATAATTTCGGTGACTTTAGAGTTATTTTTAATCGGTGAAGTTGTACCAAAGTTGAGTATTCTATAAGGATTTTATAGCCCGTAGTTTTTCTCCAAACTTGCAGAAGTTATTTTTACTGTTCCTACCACGTGATGAGGTTGACAGCCATCAATCGATATAAATTTTTATCCTCCAATCTGGATGCATCTCCTACTGTTTTCTAAGAGGCCGAATTCCATCACAGCTACTTTAAGATCGACTTTTCAATAGGATTGTGTGTACTTCCATTGCACACATTCATGGCGATCGTCTATTCGCTTGTTAGAACAATTTTATACTGTAAGGTATACTACTGTAGACATTAAATTTGTCATTTCTTGGCTACATGGTTCATAAAAGTGGGATTCACTCAAGTGTGTTACATTTTCAAAATCATTAACCTGATACTTTCTTCGAAAGTTTTGGGGAACTGTGCTCTTTTTATACGCACAAATGTATTCCAGAAGTACTCCATATTTCATCGATAAAGCAGGTGCCATTCTGTACCCTCTGGAACCGCAAAACCTTCCTATGGATTGATGAGTACGAACACTAATTTGAAAACATTTTAAGTTTCTTTTCCACCAGCGCTGTTTTATGTTCATTTTCGTCAGAGTGGAAATTAACCGTCATTACGTCCTTGTCCTGTGCCGGAATTGGATGTCCCTTGGAACAGGACGATTGTCGTGGTTTGTGCATCTACACAAGGCGCATTTTCGCATAAAGTCGTTAACTCTCAAACCGAAAGTGAAATATCCGCAGTTTTCTAAGTGTGCTATAAAACTTCGTATGTACTTGTTTGGTGATCGGTCCTGCCATTATTACTAACCATGAGGTTTTAGACTTTATCTGCGAAACCCACTGTTCCTAGTCTAGAGCACTTGCATTCAAGGTTCAGCGGCGAAGTATGCATTTGTGGCTTATTCTTTTGACATTCAGTATAACGGTGCGAAATACTTTCCCTGTAAATACCACTCTCCTCGGTAAGACTAGTCTGAGGAGATTGGTGATGCTGATTACACATTAATTCAGAAACTCCCCCATCTGCGTCAAGTTTAGGTT
This sequence comes from Paragonimus westermani, assembly GCA_008508345.1. Lineage (NCBI taxonomy): Eukaryota > Metazoa > Platyhelminthes > Trematoda > Plagiorchiida > Troglotrematidae > Paragonimus > Paragonimus westermani. The sequence continues at coordinate 79,178 of QNGE01001876.1, forward strand.
GTGAAGGCGGAAGTTAGTATCATTCAATTCTGTAACCTGTCGTGGATGAAGGAGAAAGATAAATAAAACGTAACTTCTATGAACTCTCGTGACTTCCTGTTACACCTGGTGGACTACTAACTTTTGAGACCGTTCTACCATTTTACGTTCTACCATTCTGGACGATCTGTAGCCGGGTATTGAAAAAAAAAGAAAGTTCTGACTCGTTTGTCTGTCTGGTTGCCAGAGTTTCAGCAGGATTTATTGTGAGTTGGCAAAAACTGTGTTTACAAAACGCACTTTGAACATTCCAAGTAGACTTCGTGGTCAGTACTCTGTGAAGTAGGACAACGTGTGCGTACAAATTACCGTGGTACACTTCTGGACTGATAATAAGCTTCAATTGTTAGTGCTAACTCTTCACTGTGCTCTGTTTTCCATTACCTAACTTGTGATGAGATCTAGTAAGATGGAAATATTTAGTCCAAAAACACTTCAAAAGTGAACCAGTAGAGAGCTGTATGGGAACGCAAAAGTTACGGACAAATGTGAGTTGTGGTCAGTCTCTACCGGTAATCCAAATGTACGGCAATGTAGTAGTGGGTAATGTTTGGCTGATTTAACCAGAACAGACGACCGACATAGTGTAGGTTCAGAAGTATAAAGCACAAGCAATTGTCTCAGATGCCCAAATGATAACACTGGCAAATACAACGTGTTACGTTGTCCCGAGTGTTATCAAAACAATGGTAAAAATGTGTGGCTAACCAACGCTGTGATTAGATTTTCGCGTGTTTGTTGGGATGTCGTAGTTAGAATCAACATACTCAACAGGACTGGGTAGAAGTCGATTAAGTACAACAATCAATTATGATGTTAAAGGCTTATCAACTAGAGTAGTTGGTTGTAAGTGGGCAGCTACTCTTAAAAGAACAAAGAGATTTACTGTCATCGGATACGGTGATTTTGGTTCAGACGTTAAATGTTTGTCATCAGTCTTTGTCAGATGTCAGAGACCGCTCCCTTCAAACGGATATTTTCGTTACCAAAATTTTGAGATTTGTTTGCGACATGAAAATAAGGATCGGTGGACGTAACCTTTAAAAGAGACCCAGATGTGAAAAATCAGGGTTTCGGACTGATTGACATTTGGCATTATAGAGAGATCACAACTGAACACTCAGTGCTGACAATACTCTGTAACCGAACTGTATGGCATTTCGCGCTTTCCGACAGAAACGAAAAGCCAAACTCTAGACACACTCAATTCACGAATACGCAAACGTGAGAAGTAAATTGAGATTTGAGGTATGAAAAGTGCGAAACCTCACGACAGTCCAACATAACCTGTTGCGTAGACTGTTACTGGTTCTAACTGCCCACACAAAGATAACCCAAACCATTGAGGAGTATTTCACTGCTTAATAGTACACGTCGATAGATGTGGTAAAACTTTGTTTCGCTACAAAGAAACTATTCGTTGCAGTAATTTCTGGTGCCTATGGCTGTTGTTTGAGGTTGCATGACCAACAACCATTCAGGTGAGGTTCAACGCAACCCTCCAGTGCAATGTCTAAAAGCTCCATTAGAGTTCTTCTTAATCAAACAAACACACTGTCTTAATGGCTTGAGGACCTAATGAATCGAAGCAGCAGTAGATCAACCTTCAGCACAGAACGGTTGCAGTAATGAAGGTGGAAGAAGTTTTGCTCGAGTGTTAACAAATTTCCATCACAGTCACGACGGTGCTTTGTCATAAAAAGAATCTCCTTCACTGCAAATTTATTTTATTCAGGTCTAGTTTAGCAGTGTCAGATAAACTGCGGTCATCATTCGTTTAAGTGGGAAAACCATGCAGCCAGTTTTCCATTAAGGTGATTAGTTCGAATTCGTTATGTCAACGAGGAGAGCTTTCCCACATATATACTATAAGCCCTATAGCACGCGCGCTGAGTAACCCTTTGGTTTCGGTGTAATCCACCTGTATCTTCAGATGACAACGTAGCCAACTTGTCGGGATCACCTAATTTTGTGAGAGTGCTGGCCTGTGATCTAACAGCTTCTCACTAAATAGGCTTTGAGAAGCCCATCGTGTATATGTTCAGTGAGCAACACATGAAAACAACAACGGTGTATGTGACTCTACTGGAATACTGTGTGGTAACGCCATGTTCTTGAGGCTCCTCGAACGTGAGTTTGACTCCTTTCACTATGACACTCGTATAGTGCCTAAAGATCAACTGAACTGAGATCTGGATGAGTGGTGACACTGTGCGTTATGAAAATGGGACAAGCCATTAATTCACCGTACTTCCCGATACTTCTCCACATAATCTATTACTAGTCTACAGCAAGGACTACCACTTCGGGCTCAGTACTCCGAGCGGTAGTTCAACGGGCTACCATCGCCTCTGACTGCGTACTTTAGCATCTGTGATGATCTTTGTCCTGTGGACGTTCCTCCGAAAACCGCACCGACGTTTTCACATTGTACCAAGTAAGAGGAATATCAGAGAGCTCTTTGTTCACAGACAATACTTGTGACTCCATTCAAACAGTTGGACCTGTCCATAGTTAGAAAGTTTTTCTTAACGAGGTTGTTTCAGATCGCAGTTTTTGGCTAACGTCACCATTATATCCAAGAGTGGCCTAATTCCAGGCACGGTTTAATCACCCAAGGCGTAACCTAGTTTCCACGGCTGCAAATCCGTTTCTTATCATTACGCTTAGCTGATTGAACCTACCTTACAGTCAAGCTATCTTCGAAAAGCGAAATAAGAAAAGGCTGCGCTTATCACAATGCCACACTGTCAAACACGTCAACACTGCCATTAACAGAAAAAGCACATCGCACACACACACACACAAACACGTCTGGGTGGAACTGACATGGCTAGGCCTTGAGAATGCCCAACAAAAATGAATGTGCGAATGTTTTTAAGGCAATCGGTAATCTGAAAATCGACCAGATTGGTGAACGGGAAGATTTATCACTGACCTCGGATGAAATGTAGCAGGATAGCTGGTGTTTTAATCTCATGATACAGCTCTAAAGCACATTCTGATCAACTGTGAGTACAGAAATAGAGAAAATTCTCAGGTGCTAAGCTCACATTGGTAGGTAAATAAAAGGTATTGAGCTGATTCCTTGTTCTACAGTAAATTCGGAATATCTCCACCAGATAGGCGAGCCGAGTTCATTCATTTCAAATGACGCTTGTAGTTGAAAAGTGCGGCATGGTTTTGCGAGAAGATAAGCACGTATCCAGATCAATCATTGATAGTTTACAACACAAGAGTTACGTATTCGCCGACGCGCTATCCAGTGAAGACGAAATTCGTGTAACATAAACCCAGGTACAGCTTGCCAACAAACACCGCATGTAGCGTGGATATGGTCTCAGTCAATCCGAGTGCACGAGAAATCTGTGTAGGATGCTCTACAGCTGGCATTGCAATCTGATCGGTCCGTTTCGCCGATAGTTAAACAGCGGCTCACCTATGTGAGAGATGTCTTATGACCATCCACGTATAAACGTTCATCTATGTCATCCGTAGATTTTCATCATTCCTGTCTAATATCTTCTGTTCTATCACGTACTTGTTGTCAAGTGCAACCGCTATTCATTTCTTTCATCGGAGATATTGTTAAAATGTGTTTTAGAGAATCTGTCTAACGAAGTGAACTGACGCCGAAAACTTGCTGGTACTCTAGACTATGCGAAACTCCAGTTGACAGTCCGGCTCAGGTGAAGCTGCATAGAACTGCCAAAGATTGAATTTTATGAACGTGAGTTTTTGTTGGCTGACCATAGAAACATTTCTGAGTGTAGCAGCCTTCCAGGTTTCGTTTTCATTAACAAAATACACTGATCTGATGGATGGCCGAGTATGCATTTGAGAGTTCCATTCAAAATGTTTCGATTAAGTGGCGCTACTTGTGAGTAGCCAAATGTTTGCATCGAAACCAAGAGTTGATCACGTCCAATCCATGGACATCAGGATTGACACCTAGTTCTACTTAGTGTGATATTCGTGAGGCATCACAAATATCCCCTGAAGAAGCAACAGAAGTGTGTGTTATTATTCATCGATTAGTTAGAATGTCCGATATACATGACTGAGTTTGTACAACCGTAAAATGACGGATATCCATGTGACGTGGAGACTCAATTACGAGAACTGTTGTAGAAATATTTGTCTCTGTGTGTGTGTTAGAATAACGGAGCGTCCGCTTCGGAACAAGCGAGAAAATGAGTAACTTTGATTAGAAAGTGTCGTTTGACCTTGAAATATCTTCACACATGAATTGAATGTTGTGCAGTGATAACTTGTTGGTGATTTAGAAATCTTTCAGCCACTCAAAGCCTACCAGTTAAAAACTGCTGACAAGTAATAAGTGCGAAATTAAACAGAATTACATACCAGCTGGCTGTCTACTGGAATTTTTTCGATCGGGTATGCTAGACATCTCCGTCGCCAAAATTGTCACACCATCTGACAAAGTCAATAAACTTAACTATCTTCCGCACACTCACTAGATAACCGAACTAAGTATACTCACCAAATGATTTTAGCCAGAAATGCACATACGTATTTATTTCAAAATAGAATGAAATTAAAATAGAAGATACTCGGACTGTTACGTACATTTGTGCAACAAACCTCTCAGAACATTCACATTCCAGAATGGATATCACGGTCAACACTATCACCAGCAGGTTTCACCAGCTTTGGACACGTCGATTCAAAACGGGTTTTGGAGGCATTTGCGAATATGAGGTAAATCGAATCGATTATACAAGGGTAGCCCTTGAATAATCATGCGCAATGGACCACTGTGTGCCCAGAACCGAATTTTCATTGTTAGTGTGAGTTTAACAGCATGGAATGTGTCACCTAGAAACCATAGTAGGGGCAAATAGAGGAATTAATAGTTTTATGGTACAAATAACAGGACGCGCTCGATGGTATGCATTAGCTAAGTTTTCCGACTTGATCTGTTGAACCTAGCCGGATAATATAGATGTATCCTAAGTGATTGGGCAGAACATTACAATTTGACCCAGGAAATTGAAGAGAAACCCCAATGTCAGGATAACGGTAAAATTGTGGTTACGGGTCACTAACAAAGCTTTGGCTCAACAATAAAACCAAGCACCACTGGAAGAGAACTTTATCAGACGGTAAAGACAGGCAGGACTAAACATCCATTACAAACTACATAGAAATGTTGCAAACTAACTGTTTGTAACACATGTGTATGGCAACTAAATGAAACCCGTAGAATGCAACAAGTATGGTAATCTGATTGCAACTGAGAAAACGTTGGAGACGTGTTTTCATGCGATTTCCATCAACAGACGAACCATAAAGGAGGAGAGTCTCACCTATAGACCAAATCTGCGGAACGGAATATCAGGACCCAGCTGGTTCATATGTGGTACATATTCGGAATGTGTTCGTTCGGACAACTTTAGTAACTTCAACAAAACCGTTAGAATATGAAAACTAGTAGATGTAAGCATTTCTTATTGACCCGTCGGTGCCAAATTCAAAACACGGAACGGTTTTTTATATCGATCACTGGATGACCAGTCGCTGCGTTAGGAAATGTCACCAAGCCCAAAGCAGGGTCAGGCTCACGAACAATTGTTCCTGAACACGCGGAGCCTGCCTCACTCGATTGATTGCAAAAACCTCAACAGACCGCAAGAATCTTGGGGTGAAGGAACATTTACCTGAATAGGTGTGGAATTCCGCGCTACCGAAGAACGGCAATGCCATTGGAACACGCAAGCAACCAGTGTCCGCAGTCGCAAGATATGTCATAATCACCAGTAATGTCGACCCAGCCTGCGCGTTCAGAATCCTATTGGGTCCTCCTCAAGCAAAATTTTTGCGGTTTGGTAAGACTGTCGCAGTCAATCGACAGAAGCCTGCTTTGTGTTCGGAAACAAATATTTATAAAATAGACTCTGCTCCGGACCTACTGGCCTTTCCTAACCCACTGACTGACTATCCATCCTACCCCCATAACTACCCGATGTAAAAAAAAACCTTTACGTGTTATCATAAACTTGGTACTGTCGAGTCGGTACGAAATGATTGTACCTACCAGTTTTCGTGTTCTAAAGGTTTTGTTTAAACATTTGAATGGAACCGGCCAATTCAAACCTTAGTTGTGTCTCTAATTGGACAGAGGACCATACCAAATGCCGCGAGTGATTCAACCTACAGATAAAAAGAAATTTAATCACAACTGGCAGTATTCTGCTCGTATGATATCACTTGGAAATTCAAGGAGAGAGAAAAAAACATTAGCTTCGATTAAATACAGGAGCTAAACAAAAGCTGACCCAGTCAACAGCACAGACGTCATCTTGACAATCTATCCAGATTAGTTGTTAGTGAACCGAAATGATAAATCCATGGCGCTTTGATCCATAAAACTTAACTCGACGATTGGCTAAATAAAAAAGACCACCCGACTTGGGATTGGATAGAGTTTTATTTGTAAACAAAAGATCTGTCGTCATCTTTTGTGTAAATAAAACGCATATAATACTGCGCGTCTGAAAAGCACACTCGAGCTTGAGACTCAGTGTGTGCATTAGTACGAGATTGCGTGAGTTTTTTCACACCATTGCCAGCAATGGTGGGATGTAAACAGCGAGGATTTGTGCAAGTAACGCGGATGCGTTGAAGTCTGTTAACAACACAGGAAAAGGCAAGGCTAGCCTTTTGTGAATAGACGTTGGATAAGTCGTGTACTGTGGTAAAGTTCAGTGAAACAACAGTGCTCACAACAACGAATGTCTGTTGCTAGCCATACCACAGGCACGGTTAAAGTGTGTGTGTGTGTGTGTGTGTCGAAGGTCAGTCAGCCTTCGGTGGAGATGACAAGTATGGTTGCAATCACCTTCAAGGATGCTGAAGAGCTACGGTTAAAGTTAAATAACGAATGATAAGAAAATGAGCTTGATCGCGTAAGTAGTTTTGGTAGTACAGACACAGTTCGTGTGTCAAGTTCAACGGTTCGTTCGTAGCTTTATTTGTGAGCTCATTATGCGATAAGAAAGTGAAATGGAAACCATGAAACGAAATTTGTTTAAAGGTATGAAAAACTGTCCAATAGCATGTGTGTATTTTCCTTTAGATCAGATTTCGGATTCCCACAAGCAGATCGCTGGAGGCGCTGTTGCTGTTTCTCTTCAAGTCTCAATTGAGCTAACAAACCACCAAGAGAAAAGTTTCTTGTTGCTTCTTCTTGACTCAAAGGTAGGGTGGCATATGGTACAGATGAGTGCGAACTCTGTTTGTTTATACTAGCCTTATCACTTAAAAGCGAATTCAGATGAGAGCCGGCGTGGGACAAATTCAGTCCTCTCACTGCCTCCCTCTTGTTCGAACTTACCAAACTCACCGAACTAAGCTCGTCTGAGTGAAGAGAGGCCACAGGAATAACTGGGTCACAAAGCGTTGTGCACACACCAGTGTTTAGGATGGAAAAGATTTTCTCAGATGGTCGCTCGGTTGAAAAGAAGTTGGTACAAGGATGGAGGATAGTATATCGTGGGATAGTCTCACGTTGCTCTGAAGCGCTTTTAGACTGCTCTAATGGTGAGTTGACAATTACTCCGCTAGGACCACAATTCACAATACTTGGCATAATTTGATTGACAGTATTGCAGCTTTCTAGTGGTCTCATGGACTGTTCCACCTGTATATCACCTTGTGAAGAGGCCCCACTAGAAGTTGCGCCGGATTCTAAAGTGCCCGCTGTATTCCTGTCAGAAACTACCACGACTGATTGTTTGGAAACAGGGATCGACTCTGAAGGGTCGTGAGTAGAATTAACGTGTTCAGTTGTGTGACCGCGTGACAAATACTGACCTCGTTCGGCCAGACGAGGGGTAGAAACGTTTGCGAAGGTACTGCCAGCAAAAAAGGGCATTTGAGCATTGGGAGAGGCTGAATAAGTTGACAACATTGAATCAGGGCACTGTGCACAGTCTGTATGCATTGCCATATTGCCAAAACAGGAAAACTGAAGGCCAGAATGTGTAGACAGACTTCTGTATGATACAGGTGTTACAGCTGATGATCCCATTGTTTCGTTTGTGCTTGGAAAAGGAACTACGGGCTGGTTTGTAGTTATGCCATCTGACTGACTGTGCAAATCAAGCAGATTGTTTGAGCATGGATTCGCATTGTCGTATGTCAGGCGTTCGACTAGTTCGTCCAGTTGCTGTTGACCGCGTGGGGACAAGCCACGCTGGTCAAGATTCATTCCGATAGAGTTTGATAAGCTTATGAGTTGGGTTTGCTTGGGTGGTGAGTAGTAGTTTGATCCACCGGCACAGATGGAACTGGCTTTCAGCGGAAGAGAATTCGTGCCTATCGTTTGTGAGCGAGCATCTGGGCGAGTAGTCCACATTGTTGGTTGCTGCGGTGGTGCACAGTGTACTTGTTGAGGCAACGGATGCATGGAAGACGGGTAGTTTATATTGATAGGAAATGGATACATGGAAGCAGATGGATACACAGAGCTTGGGTATGATATGTCAGCTGTTTCGACATTAGGTGCAACGAAACACGTACCAGAATGAGCTGCTCCAGTGTTTATCAGCATGGAGGGGGACCCATATTGGGGTGTTTGAGAGGGATAGAACATCGACGTACACGCCGCAGGGTTGACCGACTGACAGTCAACCAAAGGATGCGTTGCAAGTGCATTGTATTCTGGGTTTGGTGGCAAATAATTAAGGTTTGATTGCGCAGTCAGTATCAATGATGTTGTGTGTGTCGGACGGGTGCCTGAGGGCATATGGGTATAAGAAGTTGATTGTAGTGGAGGTATTTGATAGTAACCAAACGCGGCGGAGACAAACTGAGTCGGATTAACGTATGAACCAAGCTGGCCGCAACCGTTATTAGAAGTAGGCACGTAAGGGTTGGTATATGGTCTCACTGGGCCAACTGGGATTCCGTTGTTGGATTGAACGGCATGAAAGGCTGCACCATTGAATGACTCAGTGGGCTGACTATGCCTGGAGGGATTTGCTTGTAGGACACAGGCCTGGATTGTGCGATCAGCTGTAGACGTGGAGGCGGAAACACACGCACACGGTTGATTCACACCACTGAATACACTTGTTACCTTGCTCCGAGTAGTCTCGTCCACCTGGGCCACGCTCACGTATGAATTTGTCTTTGGATCCAATTGCCCGTTTTTGTCCGACTCAAGCGTCGGTTTGGTGTTGTATGCAACCCGATAAGATAATTTTCCTGTAACCCAAAACCAAAACCGCAGTCAAGTGATGCGAACATTTTGGACATTACGCTAATGGAAATGAGTCGAAAAATAAACTGCAATGCTTCAGAAATAAGCAGCGTAAACTGCCTCCTAATACTGGATATAGTCTGGTATGCAATGAGCTGTGCAAACCATCCTAAAATGTTCTTAATTAAGTTTGGTGAAGTCCACATTCAGCTGCTTAAGAATAACCTTACGAAGTTCGTCAATTTACGAGCACAGACTACTACCACACATGCCTAGTCTTCCAGAACATCAGATTCCATTAAACGTTTGACTGATTGAATCTAATCTTTTTGACAATAATGGTATGGTTAAACATGGGACAGCTATAGGGTTGTCGGCCTAAGTGTCAAGTAACCTTCACAAGGCTATATCTACCATGTGTTTGTAAGGACACACATTGCGTACGAACGGGCCAAAACACCGATGGATTCGACTCAAATACAGGCGTGAGGTCATTAGTTTCAAAGAGATTGGTGTCACGTATGTATATGGTTACCCTTGAACACGGAGTAGTCATGAATCTCTTCGACAAAAAACGGACAAGATTAAACGGGGTCGACAAGCGAATTAATGTGAAGCAGGATGTGGTCAACTCGTAAAGGCCACGATTCTTGAACATAGTAGAACCATAGTGAAACGTCTGGGGCTTGAGGATTTTTGAATGAAAGTGGATTAGATTATAGAGATTGCTACAGTGTCGCACTCCACTTTCATTTCATCCATTCATGAACAGATGAACATGTCAAACGATGAGTACCCACAATACGTACACTGATGGAGAATACAAGTTTGGGAGGCCTAGGTGGACAACCGATAGGGATCGGTGAGATTGGGTCGGCTGAATTTTCTTTGCGGATTGTATCATACTAGGTGACATGGGGATAGAAAAGCTAATCATGATTCTATGTAGTAGGGGAGCTGCGAATATCCGCCATGAACCAATCTTGAACTCATAAGTCAGTAACGGAATGTCATCATGATTTCTCCGGGACTCTTCACATTACTGGCAGGGTGAAAATATGCCACCAAAAACTGCTTTCGTTGGTCCTTGTTGTGCTGCATCGGTAGGTTGATTGCATAAATGGATTTGGAACAAACACCCAAGGAAGTTTCTTTTTTCATGACAACCGATTCGTCCCATACTTCCCGGGTCGCGAAAGCGGCCATCTAACACTCTGGGCTTCAACTGCTAGACCGTCCATAGGATTCGTCGGACCTGGTTCTTGGTGACTTTTACCTGATCCAAATTTTACAGAAGAGGCCATGGAGGAGTAGATGAGGGTGGATAGGGTGTAAACTTGAGTACCACTGATTTGAAGCGTAGACTACGTGAGATACATTGGTCAGATTCTGTGGTCGACCTGACAATAAGTTATCATTAGGAGTTCATTGAAATTACGAGAGAATAGGTTGATACTAAATATGCGAAGTGAGCATTGAACAACGAAACTTCTCACCCTCAAGCGATTCTCAAACGAAATATATCAAATAGCTATGGGTGAATAATCGTATATGAGCTACTGATGCATTCGTATTCAGATAAAAACAGCAAGGTGATGAGAAATGTATAAACTGATGTTAGTAAGCAGTGTCAACATCAAGTCGTATTTACCATGCAATGCACGAAAGCTCATTCTGCAACGCAACAGCCGCTGTACCACCTGTAGCCTAGGAGCAGTCAATTATTTCCCAATACAGTACACTAGAACAAAGCATATCAACGACAGTCAGGATATACACCTACGGCGACCTCCTGACTGCACCTATCGCGTCAAGCAGCGTGTTGCAGAAGCTATGAAAGCGTCTTGGAAGCAAGTCGCACAGCGTTAATTTATTCTTGTCAGTACTGCAAGAGAAAGTAAGCAGGATCACTAGATGAGGCTTTCAATGTTGCTATAAGGTAGAACAGACAACCAAAGGCCCAAAAGACCTTCAGCCCTATAACCTATCTTCAAGGGAGTGGTCACAATAGATTCGTCAATTATGGATCAACCAGTTCGATAAGTTTTGGATCAAACGTCCTCGAAAAAATAACTGACGAGCACTTGCGAGCTTCAACCCAGGTCATACAAAATTGTTTGATGAAAAGCGCCGAATTCAAAGAATCGTTCATACCTACCCAAAATGTGCGTAGTCAGGGAACGATAAACTAAACCCACTGGATTTCATCTTTCCGGATTTATTCGAAACATTTTAGAGCTACCTTCGTACGACGTTCATCAGTGTGGCATAGATCGCTCTGTAATTCTAAGACACACAAATGACCTCATCGACCGTAGACTCCAACTACGCTCTATCTGATTAACACTCGGCAACGTGCCTTGTGCCACAGGAGTCCATTTTAATTCCGCTGTTGCTTCCAATTTCCGTCCTCGGAATGTCAAAACCAGTAAATTTTCCGGTACCAATGTAAGTTAGTAGCATAAAAACTTGAAGAATGCTGGATAGTATTACTGAAATGGAGGAGCTCCAAAGTGAGCTCAACACTTTAAATCACTGGGTCAAAACGCACCATCCGCATTCCAATTTCCCTACATACGTAACGATGCACATTCGGTACGCGACGTTTACTGTGTAATTTTTAACGGTGGAGATGCTAGGTGTCACGGTTCTCAAACAGAAACGATCGTATCAGTTTTCAAACAGCTTCCTAACCACGCCCTTCTGACAAAAGGTCAACACAATACGCGGTTATCCTACCGGGTTGTTTAGGAAGCCGTAGTCAGAACTTTTCATTGAAGCTTCACCCATTCAACCTTCAAATTTTAGTTTTCCAATTATACTTTACTTGAGATATCCATCTGGTTGAGAGAGTACAGCGAGAGTTTACAATGCCTGTTTTGGAGTTCCGCTCGTTTGCCCACGCATAAGATGGAGCAGACTGAATTAACTCTCTGTCGGTATGACAGTGGTGCCACTCTAGCGCACAGGATGTTATATCAGCCGTTGCGCGTTTTGAGACCCAATACTAGAATCAGTCCAAAACACTGTCCTCAATGTCACTCACCGAGGAAACAACGCTATGAGGAACATCTGTAATGTGAACATCGTTCACCTAGTGTTAGACTATGCCCAATTCGGAACACCCTGCCTGAATCTAGATAATTTTAGGCAAAGAATTGCTGAATATGTCCATGCTGCTTCTCCAGGTTTCTAAAATGACTGATTACCTGGACACCTTTGAAGGGGTGTAAGATCTCTAGCGCTAGCACAAGCAAACAGTCGACTGCCGAAGTGCGTTTGTTAAATCCCAGTGCGTTTAAGTTTCAGTTCTCTTTCCAAACTATATTTCAGCCGGCGTTATTATATTTCTTGTTTCTACATTTCCTAACATTCTGAAAGAAACATAGTTTACCTGTTTAGTTCAGTCCGTTTCAGTAAGCCGATTCAAACGGACAAAAGCACTGCTAACTTCTTCCAGTCTGCCACACTCAAATGGGTTCGATGGTGATTCGTGCAAACTGGTTGAGACCTAAACAACGAGACTGGTAGGTGAAAGGTATCCAGCAGTTGGAGAACGAACGTACAGTAGTAGCGTTGGGGACTAAGATGAAAATAGCAATATCGATATTTTTATAACAATATCACAATCCAATCAGGTCATAAGCCTTTGGACCGAGTTCTCTCAGAATTACCAAAAAGAGTGTGCAAGCGAACCACAAAATAAAATGACAAGTAAATATTAGACGTGAGAGTAGCTTTTCGAAATGAGTATGTTGATTTGAAGATGTAAAAACTAGGTAGAAAATGAATCACGGTTAGAGAATCAAAATGAACATTACACTGGTAAGCTACATGTAAAAAAGGCATACGAACCAAACAACAAAAGTTCAACGGAAGTATGCAGATATCTGATGAATCAGTACACATACTGGTCGTACCTAGAAAACCACATGTTCAAACGCATCGGAATTCACGATGTGAAAAGTTAAGCTGCGAACGAGTAAAACTCACCCAAGAAGTCCTGACAAAGAACTAGAGTACAGCGAACACCACGACCACGCATCAAGGCAACGAAATCGACTGCTTGTAGCAGAGTCACCAAAGACGGATAATTATAACGCTGTGGTCGAAGGGGAACACCGAACCGTCGTTGGTAGGCCGTACATAGCTGTATCAGCAGTAATTTGCCCTGATTTTGTTTCAACAGCTCTCGTAACTCCCGGGCAAATATGATCAGTGGCTTGAGTGCGATGTACTCGGATACTGCATTCAGACTAGAGTACTTAACGTTGGTTGACATGGTATCAGTGACAATATCAACCGGTTGAATCGAATAATCCTTGGTGGATGAGCACGGATCTAAATGAGTGTTCATTTGTTCTGTGGAGGTTACTGGATTTATGATCCTCGATGCTGTGTCTGTATTAGGACGTGGAGATGAAGCATCTTCGTTAGATATCTGGGGTGAGGTGTCCTGAAACTAGAGTGAAGAAGCCAGAGAGATCGAAAAAAAATGAATAATTCGAACTTTTGACTAAAATGACACTAAGTGAAACCCATATCAAAGGAGTTGTGATGCAGTAAGGCATTACCAATTAGCGATTCGGCTAATTCGTTGATTCAGAACACAAAAAACCGAGAAAACCTCGGCTGGGTTCGGGACAACGACAGAAACAGCATACTCAAAAGCAGCAAGCGCTCTACAAGGTGAGCTATACGGACACACAGGAAGTTAAGAAATTCCACATCACAAACACATGCACGCTGACACACTTCCATGCCCATTAGTTACCAGGGTAACCTGATACTGATGAACAAATCCTTTTGTGCACAGAGGGATGGCTTTCATTTGCTAATTGTTACCGCCTGTGTGAACCGGAGAAGCTCAGCTTTTTGTTGCATAACATATCCAAAGGCTTGCTCTAGGTTCGGTTGGGGTCGACACGTCAACAAGTGACGAGCGATTGGTGACGCTTGTTCCTTGTGACTGGCAGCATTCTGACTTGAGTCCGGCATTGTGGTTGTCATAATCGTTTTGAAAACAAAATAAAATGTGTTCGTTAACCCGACTAGAAAGCTGCTGTTCCGTTTTGCCTATGGGGGTGGCTCGGCACTCACATGGAAATTCAAAAATTGTGCAATATTTGGCATTAGACGATAGCGTTGTTTTCAGTGGTGGCGAACAGCATGACCAGTTGAGCTGAACAGGAAGTGCACTCACAATCAACGTGAGACGGGCTTTCAACACAGTCGTGGTAATGGTTTACTCACGATACAGATCAACGATATTATTTAGTTGATTCAACATAGTCTGAAGGGTATGTGCAAAAAGAATTGAGCGACAATATCGTTTACCCATGAGTCAAATAGGTTCCTGAAAGATGGTTTAATCTAATTGCTCCTTCCAGAAAGTAACCTGATACGCCATTAAAGAATGGGAGGGTCGGACAACCTTACCAAACGTCATTTGAGGGAGGAAAGCTCTCAGGAAAGCTATTCAACAGTGAGAGCAGGTACACAATGATTTGAACAAAATGACAGTTTAGTGAACTCCCTAAGACAAACACAGTCCCACAGAGCATGTCGGGAAACCGAGCTAAAAGCCATAATTACGCTCAAAAGGGACTGTCGATGTTCCTATATCTGTCGCAAAGTGACAATTGCAAACAGGTTGAAAATCTGTTTTTTTTTTCACTGCCGGGTTCTTTGTGCGTTTCAGAGGTCAATGCGTTCAGACACTTTTTGGATGCGATAGAGGCAGCACTAACACCTGTGATTATTACACGCTGTTCCGATACCTCTTTTGAATATGAGAATGGTTGCTGAAAACATAATTTACAGACTTCTACTGTCTTCCATACGGAACGAAAGTGTTTATAGGGCAGAAAATAGGCCCCTACTGACATCCTCGTAAATAACTGGAGAAAGATCCAGACCCGGTATTTTGTTACTTTGCAATAAATTAAGCCTTAAAACCGTTTCGATTTCTAACGGAAGATCTTCCGGAATATCGTAAACAAAAATAGTGTTTCTATCGTCTGAGCTAGTGTAAGCTTGTTGGGTTTTCCCAAAATGTTAAGCTCCTTTGTCAGATCGCTCTGACAAGCATTAAACTCGTGAGTCGACTTTTCACATGTAGTCACATTAATATCTTCTAGGTGGTCGATTCAACCATCAGCCCGGATAAACACCACTTGAATATTCCCAGGAAGAAATGGTCTTCCCCTTCACTTTAACCTCCGTGTCCGAGTCAACCTCATGGTTCCTACCTAGACTCTTCGTTTCAGTTCACAGTGGCCTTTGTCTTATTTGACTCTAGAGCAAAGCAGTCGACTTTTGTGTGGACGCTCTAAATCGACAAAAATTCCGATCCTGCCATATCATCAGCATTCCCATGAAGCAGAACTCTTTGTATCAGTCTCGCCTAGCTATTGCGATTTCTGTCCAATGTTCACTTGGACCGGGCAACCGTCGTGACCTGAACAACTTGGCTGCTAGCATTGTTTGATAGGCCTTTTGATTGCTCCCTCCGCTCAGTTTTCAACTTGCCATTTCATGAGTGGTGGATATGCGAACAGGGGAAAAGATAGCGGTGAACACAGGGATGATCTGAGTCAAGGTGGCGACTTTATGATAAACGATCATTTTTAGTAGAGTGGAGTCATTAGTAGCTGACGATTACGCTGTCATTTTGCGTCTGTGGTTGACTTGCTTAAGGCGGCTTTCTTGCAACGCAGTCCGTATATTGTGTGCAATGGCGCAGATCTATATGAAGTCTTTGGGATAAGCACAGTTGCAACGGTCGATTGTCAATGTCAGTAAGTTGCTTCCGGACACCAAAGATAACACTCAGCCGTTTGTCCTCCGGAGAAAGATGATCAGAAATCACAACAATGTCCCAGTGCTTAACTTGTCTCAGAAGATCAGAGAAATATGTGACAGCATCTGCATTGTGATTAGTTTTCGTATGCAGATATAGATAAACAGCGCCTTTCGGATCTGCGTCTGCTTTGGCTGAAGTATTAGGTCTGACGATACACACATGCGATCGGAATAACTTCTGTTCACCTCAAGTGCCAATATGATCTCAAATCCAGCTCGACCGCGATACCAGAGCGTTTCCGGTTACCCGAAAAAACAACCCCTGGTATTGCCAAGGGGCAAACTTTAGTTAGCCATGAAGTCAATATAACAAATGTGCGTTTCAGAGATCGCGCGCATCCAGCTCCACCCTCAGGAAAGTGGATGTCACCACAGCTTTTCAACTTACTTACTAGAGTGCGCGCGTTAAAATCGTTCTTTCATCCACAGAAAAAATTTGAAGCAGAAAGAAAAGGTGGCAACAATTAGGCTAGACTGTCAGAACAAAGAAATATTTCGTAAATCAAAACCCTGATTCACTTGACAGCAAGGAGCTGGCTGGCACGGGGTCGCATCACACAGGATACTGACGTCTGATTCCGATTACTCATGATGAAAGCGGACGCATTCACAGCCACATCACTTCTTGAGTGCTGCTGAAGATCCCTCGGCTGTTGTTGGGAGAAGACAATTCTTCTTAAGAATTCGCTATATTTGTCGAGAAAGATGGATTTTTTAATTTTAGGAATTTGAATGTCCATCATTTTCCTCGTAAATCAGGTTTGACACTCGTCTCTGAATGGTCCATTGAGTAGCCTAGGACCAAAGCTGCTCAAAACCTATAAACATGGCTGCTGTACACCACTGTTCCGCCTTCTAGCTGAACAGCAAATAAAGCCCGTTTGAAGGCTGTCATTTTCCTCACTTGTTAGGTGGTTCTAATTTGCGAGAATTGGGTCCCGATACTTGCGCTCTAATTTTCGTGCATTTTTGCAATATCGCAGCGTTCTGGTCGTGATTGAGATACTGTTCGCGGCATTTTTATTCTTTCTTGACTTTCTCTGTAAGGGGGTCGTAACAACCGTATTGGGTAATACGTCGGCGGTGAAGTGTTGGTCAATCGGATTTCTTTCTGCTTGAGGGTAGCTTAAATCACCCTACCTCTTCCTTATTCGGGAGCTGGCAGTGCTGCAACCATAAAACAGCCTTTTTTATCATCACAGTAAGATGTACCACTGCCCATCGGCTCTTACACAGTCAGTAGAGTGACATACAACCTTTTCATTAGACTTCTCCCATTTTACTTATCTGATATGGCTGTAATCTGGTAGGGCCTAAGTCACAGTCAGCACAAATATCCGGATCAATGTAGCGTTCATGTTTGGTCAAGATACTCAAAACATCGGAATAGGTTAGGATACATTATAGACTGTAATTTTTGCAAAAGACTGTCTGGGCTAACGAAGAGACCATCTAAACAGCTAGGATAGCAGCTCATAAGGTTGAACTTAACAGTGTTTCGTTATGTTGCTAAACTTCAACAGAAAAGTTGGGTACGGCAATGATTTAAATCTTTGAACTACAATGAGAGGAAATAGACTGAGAAAGGTGGGCTTGGTGTGTACGTTAAGGAATAGATACTGGATAGTATAACTGGCGTGTATACCAACACATCGGCATACTGAGAACATACAATTGGAGGTTTGAAATATACTCATGAGTGTATTGATTCTAGCTACAGTTGACCTCAACAGTAAATAACAAAATGAGAGATCCACTAGTAAATGGAAACTTGTGAAGAGAAGATAACGTGGTATTTCTAGACATAAAGGCAGTTTCCGATCCGGTCGCCCGTAACGCCACCTGGAACCGCCTTCTTTGCACAGGAGATCTAGTGAAGTGCGTGTCTGTTGCGGTCACTGCATACTCACTACGCAAGCAGGATAAAGGTTTACGGGCAACTGTCTCGGCGTCTATCACTTCAGGTGGTGTTCGTGAAGGCTGCCCGATTTCCTCCTTCTTGTTCAATTTTGTCATGTACAACATTCTGGAAGGTGCGTTTCAGGAATCCAGTGTGCTTGGCGTTGAGCTTCTTCCTGCTGCTCGGTTGACCGACCTGAAGTATGCGGATGACAATGTCTTACTCATCCCCTCTGCCAAAGATATGAAGATCATGCTGAACAAAGCGAAATGTGTTCACACCTTCAAAGTGCAGAGTGCTACTTCAAGACTTGGACATTCCCATTCTTACTTTCTTCGTTGCAGGCAATTCACCTGAAAATATGGACACTTTCACATACTTGGATACTTAAATGCCACATCTGGAATAGTCATTCGGAAATTCTAACCAGCAGAGATCCGGGCAAAGCAATGAGTTCGTCGTCTAGTCGGAGAAGGTGGTCCAAATGAGCAGATTACTCTATGTAATTAGTGCACCCCATGGATCTGTTCAAAACGGCAAACGACGCGCAGAGGGAACGAATGATCACCGAAACAATCTATATGGCTTTCTTAAGTGGTTTTTAAGCAGCAAGTTTAACTCCCGTAGACGAATAGTCCGACGTTTTTTAACTCCATTGGGAGCCTGATTTTTATCCCAATGTTGTTGTTAGTACGGTTGTCCCAGAAGATATAGCTTGAAGTGCACATCATGGGAGAAATTCCGAATGGAAAACTTGTGAGCTAAATCATTTATCAAAAAGCTGCGAAGTATTGCACCAGAAAAGTAAGGCTAGAGAATAGTGAGAGGAATAGGCACACAGAAGCAGTTTTAACAACCAACTGACCTCTACAATATCACCCAATTCCTCGTAGATCAAGTGAACATCCGGTTCGTCCCTAAACGTACAGCGAAACCTCTCTGTGAACATGGAAATCGGGAGTACACCAGTGGGGACATCAAGCAGGACTAACAGGACCTTATGGGCCAAATGTCTGATTGGAGTACGATCTGCTAAACACACGTATTCCTCATCTCGACTTGTCGCGTGGGACGTGACCTCTTTCTTCGCATCAGAGGTGGGTTGATCTGTTCTGGTATAGTTCCGATCGATATAGTTCGACATATCTAAATCATTTTCTGGCAGCTTGTCAGAGCACTCGACATCTGATGTGGGCTCATCTGCATTCCCTTGCCTGAATGCAGTCTTGTCCTCATTCACCGTGGACTCAATACGTACTAGCCTGGGGAGCTTTGAAAGGAGTCCTTTGATGGAAGAAAACTGAAAATCTTCCAAACACAGAGCGTAGCCGTGATGTTTCATGTACATGTTGAGTAGCTCGCTGACTAATATCCGTTTTCCGGGAGCCGCTTCCAACATGCTCAACAGGTGTTCAGCGACAATGCGCAAGTGTCGTTGTTTCACAAGTGTCACATACTTTTCGCCACGTTCTTCAATTATCTGAAAATGGACGATAAAAATAATTACAAGAATAAATAAATAAAACGTCAAGTTTCTTGCTTACCTAGCCATTAAACGAATGAACAAGGCTCAGTAGTTTTGTAATGGAAATAACCATGAGAATGAAATTTAGGTACTCATATATACGTTACGTCATTATACCACTTTGCAGGCGAACATTCACAGTCACGTCATCAACAGTCAGAAAGAAAAATTATTGTCACATTTAGCTGTCAAACCCTTCGCAAAGCTATCAAGATCGACCAGAAATTAAGCCACAGGTAAAGGATAGCAGACAAACCGTAAGCATGGGTAAGGGATTATACAGATTTTTAATTGGGCTCATTCGAGGATGTAGAAAGATCAGTGAAATGGGATAGGTTGAAGCCAACAACAGGAATAATGTTATTCTTCTGTAGGCACTGGGTGATTATAACCCTGCCTGCCATATAGCATCAAACACATAATAATTATGGTACTCCAAAAGACCTTGGTGCTCTTAAGGAAAGTGGATGATTAGCAGCTTGTTAGGTATCTTTAAATACAACGAGTACAGTTCAGACAATACTTGCCAGAGAAACATGTTACAGGAATAAAGAATCTATGTTGACTAAGCTTGATGTGTAACTAGTGGGAAAGAAAAGAGCGATAAAAGATTCTGAAATGGAGAAAACAGAATTTTTATGGTTTCAGACAGCAACATCCAGGGCTCTGACAATTAGTGGACCCATCCCAAAAAGAGGAAGCTGTGACATTGGCCAGCGGATCTGGTAAAATCAGTTTCAAAGCAACTGAGACGTAGGTTGTGATATAGAAAGATCAAAACTGCGTGGTATCTCAACGCACTGTTGGAGAATTAGGGAGTGACGAATACCAACCAGTTTACAAATAAGATGGCTCTTGTGCTGACGTCGTTGAAAATTCGATGGACACTAGTGGTGATGAATATTTCTTCTGCAGAATCAATCGTTTATTTTTGGCTGCATTACATATGAATAAACATCTTACTATGCGTCAAGGCCTTGTACTTTGTGTAAGACTGTTAGAAGAACCGTGCCTGACAACTCCTCAATTCACATGAACCTGTGATTTTTCTTTCAGTGAGAAAACATCCGAACTCAGATTCAATAAAACGTGCTTGATGATACTGTTATTACGTAGTCTTCCCTAGTTACGAGTCCAAAAAATGAAATCAGAAGTCGTAGTTTGCAAAATGTTAGCACCCTAATGTTCCTTTCTCATTAGTTAGTGCGTGCAACAGGAGTAAAACACAAAAATAGCTGAAATAATTAGGCTCACAAATCAAGTTCATACATACTGCTCGTGGGTGAAACCAGAACGAGCGGAAGTTTATGGTCACTTGCTGTTACACAAAAAAGGACTGACTTGTTGTAAGACACAAACAACACCTTGAGGATGGTGGGCGTGCGACGACGTATCAACAAACTGAAAAGGTTTGTCCGGCCCGTGATATGACCCGACCAAATTTGCCAGGTTAACTTGTGTCAGTATTTGAAACTGGTAACTCGATAACCAGCGTGCAGGCGCGCAACGTTGCGAAATCAAGAGCATGCTCGCATTTGTAACACCTCTTTTTATTCAGCATGGTTTCTTCACCTTTCTTCTTTTCTGGTAGTAATTTTAGAATACTCTTTGTCATCACTAAAGTGATCATCGGTTGGAGCTTCAGTACCTTCTGGGCAGGCTCATGGTGGTTACAAGTCAGAATTAATAAATGACAGATAGGTATCAGGTCAGACTCCACATGGGTCTTTACTTGCCCCGCAATCCGGTTTGTTTGGAATTGCTGTTAACTTTCAATAATCGAACAAACCGAACAAGCGATGGCTAATTCCACAAATTTATCGGCATATGGATCGCGTCCAACAGATATCAAGTATCCGTATCCTTCAAGTATTTTAGTCATCGTACGTAAAACCAAATCTTTTTTCAGTTTCAGCAACAGTTATATTAACTGCATATATGAAAGCTTACTTAAACGAGTTGAGAATCATTACGAAGTGGGTTCAAACGACTACATCACAGAATAAAAACAGGTAAACCTTGTTGTTTCATTGCTACTTGATATGTGTTAACAACAGCTCATTCGATGACGGCACCGAACGTTCTCCGAACGTTCTGCAACAATTTGAACACGACAGGTTGAAGACTGTGAAGGCCGCCATTTAAAATCGAGGTCAGACACTGAAATATGAGCAATTACAACACTCCGGAGGAAGGCCACGCGAGGTGGTTGAAAGGTAGAGTAGTACAACCTGCTCGTAACGTTGTGTTATTCCCAATCTGTCTATCTATGAGCGGAACTACTTTGAAGTGTTTGTTTGTTGAATTCATAATAGGCTAGTTATTCACTGACGGCATTTTACAGGCGTCTTATAAGAATGAAGGCTAAAACGTTTTATCTCGGAACTATGTAGGTGTATTCAGCTTATGGCTGGTGAGACGATTAACAACATCAGTTTACAACCTGCCAATTGGTTGCACACTGACCAACTATCTCGTTGTCACACAGCGGACTATGCAGCGGCACCTTACATTATACGCCTTGCTAATCAGTCATCCAGCACACTCACTTTTACGACGTTTGGCACAGCCTCCAACAAGTCAAC
The DNA here is from genome assembly GCA_008508345.1 of Paragonimus westermani. Taxonomy (NCBI): domain Eukaryota; kingdom Metazoa; phylum Platyhelminthes; class Trematoda; order Plagiorchiida; family Troglotrematidae; genus Paragonimus; species Paragonimus westermani. The sequence goes on from QNGE01001876.1 coordinate 101,317, forward strand.
CAGTTTAGTGAAACCGTAGTCGGCAACGCGACACTGACGTCTGAAGTAATGATGGTAGGATGGAATGAATTTATTGAAAGGCAAACGACAACGTGGCAATTGACCGAGAAGTTCCCCAATCTCAATCGAGAACAGTTCAGTCCGTTCGCGTTCTTCCATGGTTTGAACACGTTTCGGCAGTGAAATCATATAGTCGGAACCGACAAAAGAGATTTCGACCGCGCTGTCAGCTACATCCATCAGCATATCCGTAAGAAAGCATACGTTGTAATCAGTAATGCGAAACTCCTGTGAGGAGAGATATATCCCAAACAGTCAGTGAGCTTATATAATGAGAACAGTCTTGAAACAAAAAGCGACAGTGTTTCAGATACAGAACAACTTGCTCACACTTAATGAAACGAATGTTTGCTGACAGAGCAAAAAATTGCCAATTCCTCAACTGTGTTCAGGGGTTTTGATCTTGTATAGTGTTCAAAATAACTCCTGCGAACCGACTCAACCCTTCCGAGTGGACTAGAAACTGAATAAGAGGCAGCAAATTGAGAATAACCTGTGAGAAATTGGTAACAGAATTTCGGTGATGTTCTCCTTCTGTTACAGAAGCTTCTCCAGGTCAGGTTAGATAATTTAAAACTTGAGGCTAAGTAAACTATACGAGAAGCAAAACGGTGCACTATTCCATTAAATAGATCGGGTACTATCTGCAGCTCGAAAAAAGAACAATGCTGAGTTAACTTATGGCAAATATGAAAAACCCGCTACCGGTTGAGAGGGCCAACAACTGCGCACGCGAAATAAAATGCAGGGATATTCCACCCATTTGCATTAGTTAGACTGCGCAACATCTAAAAATTAGAATAATGGAACTTCGAAAGCGGATTGCAAAGGGTTTTCAAAACAAAGTTTATCATCGCTTCACAGACTTTCTGCAACTGTCAGTGATGCTCTGAGTAAAGACCAGCTCTCTGTGTCCAGAAACAACCGTTCGTGAGCTCGACCCTTCCGTGGATCTGGTGACTTATCTTAGGCCGCCTACTGATTACCAATCCCCTGAATTATTCGCCGTATAAAAAAAAAGATTAATGGTATCATAAGTTTGGTATATACGAGTCAACATGAAGTGCTTACACTTACCCGTTTTCGTGTTCCAGCTACTTTGTTCAAACTTCTGAAGGGAACTAGTTGTTTCAAATTTCTAAATCAACGATTTCCCGTTGAGATTTGCAAATCGTTGCGTCGTATAGCCAGCATGAGATGAAAGATTGCTCGTGAAAATTTCATTCCTCAATGAGTGCACACAGCAAGATCAATACCCATATCAATTCCTCCGGGTTTTGAAGAAGACAAAGCTGGAGGTGATCAACAGTAACCTTGGATGCATTGGGACTGCCCACGTAGAAACTGCACAAATACGATTAACTGATTTGCGCAAAACGCATTGTCGTCTTTTGTCAACCGCCGAAAACTTGACATTGTCGTATCATATTTATAGTGTTTTGTAGGACAATCATAGATCGCACGAAGTGGACATATCAGTCGCTTGCGGAAGTCACGTATGAAGCATGCTGAAGAACCCATTCCAATGGATCCCAGTGAGTACGTATTAAACTGTTCCTCGGTACAACTGAATTTGTTGCAATGAGAAGCGTAAGCTTTAGGTCTTGATCATAAAATACCACCGCGCAACCCTATTCGCATCCATAATGAGGCCCAACTTGAGAATCATACTGATCAATTACGTGATCTCTGACCAACTAGTGCTGAAAACCTAGGTTTTCTAAAGATCAAGTTCACCAACATAACTCATGGGTTTATCCTGAATCTGATCAACTGCGGATGTGCTGTTACCAAGCAAGGTCTACAATCGTTAAGTGAGTTTACGTCAAAAAATGTTGTGATACTTAAGACGCATAAGGGCTCGGGTCGTCATTTTAAACAGATACCTGTGTGCAGATGGTGGCAATGACCACTGACAAAACCAAGATACAACGAACAGACAGGGTGGAAAAAGTCGCCGAAATAAAGGACCGCATAGGGCGACTTCTGCAACTGCTCTTACGATTGCTGATGATTGATGAAGTGACCTATATATCTCGTAAACCATGTGGATCGTCAACACCAAATACCATGAGTTGGCGTGCTGGCTAGTCGCCATCCTAACCCACTGAAACAAAGGTTTCAGGCACATTCCATTAAAGATTCTCTCAAAGTGATCAGTGACTTGAAAAAACACAACCGTGTTAATGAACTGATGTGCTTTGTGAACTTTCAGTTACTGTTCACAAGTGTTTTTTCCACATGAAAAGATTGATTATACTTGTGAGCTCGTTCATGCACTTGACCCTTCCGTGGACCTAGTGATTTATGTTAACCCGTCTACTGATTATCAACTCCCTGAATTGTTCACCGTATAAAAATTATTCATGGTATTGTAAATTTGGTATTTACAAGTCAATACGAAATGCTCCCATCTACCAGTTTTCGTGTTCTAACTGTTTTGTTCGAACAAGCCATGAAGTTGTTCTTGAAAAGATCCAAATGATTGCAGAAGGATCGGGAACCACATGAAGACGTTCAGTGCCAGAGTCCACTGAAATAATGAAAAACGAAGATGCTGTCAATACAATCGGCGGTTGAGACCTATCGGAAAGATGGTAACCAGTCTTGGGTTGACTCTGATTAAACAATGGAGGGATTGGATATATAGGGTGTCAAAATATTCCCATCGCGTGCTCCTCTCCTGAAAACAATGGGCACTCGAATCAACTTATCCACGTTAGCGATCCCATTTCAGTCTTCAGCAAACTTTATCTTGTCAGCATCAGTGACAGAAAGTAATAACGACCTTCACCTCTGTACCATTAACCTATGACCTGAAACGAACGGAATAATGTATTGATTGGCCTCTCTCCTGAATTAATGAAATAGCTTCAAACTTGTAGCTAGCTAGTTTGACCTGAAGAGGCTTTCAAGTCAAAAGCGAAACATGATCAGTAGATTATAGTATCGACCAACTGGAATATTGTTACACTAGGAATATGCTTAGTATGGATTGCTCACAAGTTGTTCTTGATTGAAACATTATCCAAAATCAATATTACGCTAACTGGGATTGATAATTATACGATGTAAACATAACGACCGATCTCAGTTTCCTAGTTTGACAGAAAGACATGAGCCATAAGTATAATCTGGGTTTAACTCGGCGTACAGTAGGTCAATCATAAAAAATTTCAGCCAAGTAAGCTTACAGTGATAGCACTGACTGTAATAAATACGCACCAGTACGTGATACCAGACGTGTCAACCATATAGCCTCGTTTTTTGAAAAATGTTTTTGACGCGTAACATGCTTCATGGGTGTTCTGCAGCATCACATAAATTATCAGTCGAGGCCTCGGCAATTTCCTGGACAGTGTACAGTCTCTTAGTAAGTGGAGTGCTAGTTCTCTTAAGAAGGTAAATATGAGACATATCATAATAACCTTGCCTTACGGAAAATTCGTCTGTGTAAGGTTGGATAATCTGCCAGGCGACAGGATTTGGTGGACTGCGATTTGAGAACTTTGACCAGTTCGTTCGTGAAGCGGCGGACTTGGACTCGATGAGACAAGATGAGGAGACGTGTATGACCCGAACCCATAACGTGAACTACATTTGGGAGGGCTTCAAAAAGTTCATGCAGCTTGGAATATCCGTAGTCAGCTACACGACACTGTTTGCCAAAATGATGATGATAGCTGGGGATGAATTTGCTCAGCAAAATTTGACATCCGGGTTGGTGCTTTAGCAAGTCAACCACTTCTCGACTGAATTGATGCAGTTGATCCTGGAACACACCGGCTGGCGTAGATGTCCCACCGAGAGTGGGCGCAGCCGAGGTAGATGGACACGCAGTTGAGACGATAGGAGGCAGAAGGTCGGTGGATTGACGTTTATCATAGAGCGGCTCCAGACCTGAGACGTTTTGTGCTTGACCTATGAAGCCAGCTGTGATGGACGTGTCGGCCAGTTGATCTATAGACCGGTAAAAATCCTGAACATCAGAAATACTTCATCGGAGAATAGTGAAGACAATCGTAAACCCATATATCACATCAGCATTAAGGGCAAAACTTGCTTAGATGGAAAGAATTAGGCAGAAACCCTGGGATTAAATTCCGTGTAACCAGTCAAAATTGAGATAACGACATCGGAATGCGGAATGCAGAAAGAGCATAGTTATTTTCGCTGGCTATTTGTCATATGGTCATAAATGTATCTTACTGAATGCTGAATAACCCGGTGCTGCAGCAGGAAAAACATTGGAAAGACTGCAGTCAGTAACATACAGAGCATGAAAAAACCTCCAGTTATTAGTATGTTCAAGTTGAATGTCACCCACGTTTGGTCGCAGTCTTCGCATTCAGACAGACTTTCGAACCAACCACTTTCAGAAAGAAGTATTACACACGAGTTTCGCTCTCATTAAAGCAGCGCATATCATTGGTACGTTAGGGATTACATTAGTATTTATGTAAAAACCAACAGGGCTTTATTAGTAAAATCAAATAAATGAAGCAGTTGCAAACACGTGGACTAATCATTTGCCAACAGCCCGAATTACGGCTGATTTTATCTGCCCTATTTCGGAGACATACCTCTGTTTACATAATTCGTTTCTAGTGGTAAAAATTACCAGGAGGTCGCGAGCGGTTTCGCAAATGATTTATTGACTACAGACTTCTTTTGCATGGCTTTCGAGTTGCGGATTTACTCACATGTATTGTAGCGATACCTTTCAGCGTGTAGTCTGGTTTACTGTCAATTCGTTTTTATCTCCAACTGTTGATCCCACCTGGCTTTTGATAATGTCACAAAAATTCAGTAAATAATGCACATCTAGGCACCCGTCTGCTTGTGGTAGACTTTGAAACTCGTATGACTTCAACCATGTAATAACCCTTTGGACAACACAATGATCCCGTGAATCACTTTCCACGGTGACGAAATATTTGGACAACACAATGATCCCGTGAATCACTTTCCAAGGTGACGAAATATTTAGTCAGCGGTCCACTTGGGTTGTTCCTGGATGCAACCATGCAAGCTGACTAATCTGCATTTAAATATTTGGATTGTATTCAACTGAGGATTGATCGTTTATGTTGAGTCTGCCTGAGGTAGCATTAGATCAAAAACTACGAAATTTTTAACCAACTGAAACTTCTGGGAAACTTTCATTTGCCATCTGCGGGCCAGATATCACTCGATATTTAAGAAGTGAAAGTTCGACTGTCTTTTTCACTAGTACCTTAAATCCTGCCTTGAAGGCGAAAGTCGAAAAGTATTCACCTGACGTCCCACTTGACCCTTCGACTTCGGATAGTACTTAACTGGTCGAATTAACCTAATGTTATCGGCGCTAAAGAATTCATTGGAGTGAGCCAACATAAACTAAGTTCTATCGTCAAAAACTTGTTTCGAGAATCCTGCCCTGACTTACGTGCTGCAATCAGTTGACAATAACAGCTGCAGGTGTATTACAAGTGAAAGCGACCCTCGGTTACCTACTAATTAAGTTGACTAAAATGAGATGCGCACACGCAACCCTGACTACTATTCATATGGATGTATTGGGTGATTACAAGCACATTGAACGTGAACGTGACAAACCTCCACTAACCACTCCAATCTGAGCGGCATAGCTGTGTGATAGAACTATAACGAGTTTAATACGAGGATGTGCTTCGTAAGAGTGCCGAAGAGTATCATTTTAAAATGTCTCAGAACGACCACGCTATTTGTAATCTGGAGTTAGCAGTTGACTCAATGTACCCACTGAACACTTTGCTGGCCAAACAAATCCACGATGACCGTGGGGTACCTTTCGATTGAGGCGTGGGGAAGTACTGGTATATCTAATGGTTACGTGACTACCGTATAGTCTAAGGTTTCATGAATGTGGGTGTAAGCCGCGGTGCACGTAACCACATTTTCCGCTTCACAGACGTTTGAAGTGATTAACCTAGATAAATCATCTGCTCGCCCAGTGGGTTCCCTTGACTGGTAGCTGATATCCGAAGTGCAACCAACCCAAAAGTTTAATTGGCATTACAGATGATCAGTCATATAATTTGGAATATGGTTTAAAAAATTGACAGGTGTCTGTAGTCTGTTAGGGGCGAGAACGACGGTCATACGGTATTTTGTAGAATCCCTTAGCAGCAAAGATTACTTCCAAGATCTTCACCATTTCACCGCAGTTTCTGTATAAGAGTGTTGAAGGTTGAGCTGCAATAGAGCTATTGTGAATAAACTGAGAACCAATGCTGTAACTCGAAGATTGTGTAGCTGAAAAGATATCAAGAGTAGAATCTAAAGGTAAGTAGAAAGTCAGCCCCGAGCAGCTAATTAACCTCATTGAAAAGCTTGCTAATAATAAGTGGACCAATTCCAATTGACACCATACAATAGAAGCTGAGAAGTAGGACACCGGCGATAGTATATAGACAGTAGAAACGTATTGTAGTGGATCGTCTATCTGATGAACAATTTGAACGCAGACAAATCAGTTGTTTGTCGTGTTCGACGAACTGTTTCAGAACTGGCAGGTTGAGAACGTTGACCACGCAAACTACTCATGAAACCACGGAATTCTTTTGAACATCGTCATCATAGACAGCAATACATCAGTGGTTCACACTAATGCTTAACTGCCACACAACCATGAAGAAAAACAAATCCTATATAAAAAGAGAGAAGAGAAAAGGAAGGGGACGGGAAGGGACCTAACTACTGAAAATGATACGTCCATATTCAAACATTCAGCATCAAGGTGCCTACACCTTGCAAACAACAAACCGAGTTGCAAGTGAGAGTAAGGCGTCATCTGCAAGACAGCTTCCTCACGGCTTTCACTGCCACGCGTCATTAAATGCACTCACTTCACAGACAGCTCGGACAAACAACGACAACATTCACGCCACTGAGCTCGATTAGCCGCCATC
>QNGE01001876.1:111182-137638 GCA_008508345.1 Paragonimus westermani
ACGTTTTTCAGGAAGAGATGCCAACCATCTTCCAACCCCCAACCTGGAGGACCAGAAGACTGTGGTTTGTCAGACCTCTACCTGTTGGCCTGCCTGGTATGAGTAACTCTGTCCACTTTAGCCCAAAGGTTCATCGAGATGCGCAAGCCGTCACACCACACAAGGAAAGAATGCCAACTTTTGCTCAAATGTGGAGCCCAAAGTCTTGTAAATCAACTTATCCATCGTAAAAACGTTGTAGTGGTCATAGTTCGCCCACTCTCGTGATGATATTGTTGCAGCGGTAGGTGTTGATCGCGGTCACACTGTGCTCACAGTCTTCTGGAAGATCGGAGGTTCTCTCTTGGCTCTCAGAAGTAATCGACGTTAGTGATACTAGCCACAGCATGTGGCGATACTGAGAGGTCTGGAATTCCTTTCAGGTGATTACGTCTACAAATATGGGGCAAATCTAGTTTAGTGACAAGTCGTCTGTTATTGAGTGTAGTGAAGGGCTCTTTGTTGTCTGCGGAAGACATTGATGAGACCTAATTACGACATCCAGACGTGTTGAGAAACCTACAAAGATTAGCCTATTACCACTGAGCTTCTCAACGACCACGATATGACGAAATATTGGTCAACTGTAGGATCCCAGGCGGCTATAATCATCGAAGAAAGCAAGGATACGAACTGCCTTTGCCAACCTACACCATCGATAGCATTACAAAGACGTCAGATCGCCTTTAAAAGGGAAAACATATAACTTTTGTGTGTTCTGTTTTGCTCCGTATGGAAAATGCGGTGCGTTTGCGACGAAGTCATCGACAGATTAGCTGTGTTTGACCGCAAGCGCCTCCGACAATTATCCCGGTATCCAACAGTATGCAATTCGGAACGTCCTGTATATGTGATCAATCGACTGACTTATTAAATTACACACTGTCATGTTTGAGCTATCTAGTCCGTGTGACAGCTGAGCATTTCCGAATGCGACGTTATATAATGAGACTACAGGCAGTTGGGTAAGGTCGATCGATGCTCGAGTCACGGTGTCGTCAGGAAATACGTAAATCCTGGTCGTTCCATCAAAAAAAGTAGACATACACTACCTGCTATTGTAGCCTGAATATCCACCACACTAGGTTGGAATCCTAGTGATTAATCAAATTGCTGGCTAGGAGCGCCATCAGGGAGCGCAATGTCGCAGCCGATGACGTAACTGCACTAATACCACTTCTAGTTCTTCCATTTGGCCTTGTTTGTATTCTTTTAGTAATCTTATTTTTCTAAATTACCCCCATTTCAATGTTGAGGTCAGCGGCGGTCTGAACAACAGTATCTTCTGGCCAACCTCATGACCGTTGAAAATGAATGGGTGAATGATAGTGACCAATGAGCTTTAAACACTTGGTTATAGGAGACAGTGTGTGAACTTGTTCTTTTTATAGCTGTCGCATATCGTTTGTTCTCAGGTTGAAACCAATCGGTCACTTGTGGTCAGCCAGAAGAATAGCAAACATCCAAGACGGTATCCCAAACAGCAGAGAAATGGTGTGCAGACACTCGATCAAAGAATACATCAGTGGAATGATGGACAGTCCTTTCGACCTTGTTAAATACCCTCAACTACATGTACGGTGCGTCGTGGGTTGAAGTGGAAAGTGGTCTTTACAACCTAAGACGCCATCTAGCTGCAACCGGATTAGCGTGCTGTGTGTTAACAGTGATGTAAGTGTAAAACAAAGCAAGGTAAGGTGGTCAAAACGGAAGCAGACTTGGGTCTACCTTCTTTGGCTTTATGAATTCGAAAACGCCTCATCATTATCGTCGATTTCAGCCTTGGGCCGTGCAATGGCACAGTGAGGTTTGGACAACTGCTGATCTTGATGGTAGTTCAGGTAGTATTAAGCAAATTAATGAGTACAAGCGTATGACGAAGAAAAACGAAACAAAAACGATGGAGATCAATGAAGGAAAGGAATAAACAACCCTGTCGATGTAAACCCGCCACTGGCTGTTACATATTGTTCAATCAGAGAACAAACGCAATCAGTGGCGTAAATGGTCGCCAAATCCTCAATAATGAGATGAGCCCTATCCAACGCTTGTTTGTAACGAACTTCAGTGTGCCCACAATGCAAGCCTAATGATAACGGTATCTGATCTAGTGACCATGCCCTTCCGGAAAATAGCACCGAAACAATTATCATGTGACATGTTCTCCTTCCTGACCGGCTCAGCTTGCAAATATTCCATGTGAATATGTTATTGTGTTGCAGTCAGTTTTTCAGAATGAGAAAAACTACAAGACATAATTCGATTCTGATGGTTACGAGTCTACAATAGTAGACATACAAAACATATTGTACCTCTTACGGCTATCGCATAATAAAGCCACTACCCTACAGTAACACCTTTTGTAAGCAACGGTACGGATTGATAAACAGATTGAGATTTCGATTACAACACTCCTGAGGAGGGCCACCCGAGGTGGTTGAAGCGTAGAGTATTACAACTTGCTCGTAACGTTGTGTTATTTCCAGTCTGTTTATCAATAACATGTTAAACACGACGCCCAAACTGTTCAACTTCATTCGTACTAATTTTGATGCGGATATCTTACAACGGTACGGATTCATTAGGAAACGTGGCATTGTAAGACCACATTCGCTTCACCTTAACAGCGAATACTGTTTCAATTAGAAAACCTTAAAGGAATCAAGCATGTTTGCAACGCTGCCAATATTTTTCAGCCTGTGAGTCTCAATACCAATTCGGGTCGTTTGAAACCATATGTGAACGAAACGGGTTGGGCCATCGAACGATGGACATAGATTTACGATTCGCGTGTTCAGGGTAGTTCGGAAAACCTGATCTCGATTCGTGATTAATCCGGTTTAGGCCACAGTTTGGTCCTCTTCACGTCCAGTAGCGTTATGTGAGATGTAAGTCGAGGGATGTAACACTCGGCGACGGACAAGCTGCCGTCACACCACCTTACTTAACATGGACAATTAAAAAGTAGAACGTGACGGTGGCATTCAATTGCCAATTGTTCACCCAGGGTTGTGGCTGCACCAGTGTTACACAGGCAGGAGTCACCGACTTCATGACCCAGAGTGAGGTTGATTCCGAATGGACTATAACGCTTCAAACATGTTCTCCTTCAGTTTATATCAAGATCAACTTGCCGAAAGAAGAAAACGTAAGTTGTTCCTTGTTCAGAATTAAAAAGCTCACAGTGGCTGAAAAGGTTTAAAACTAGTAAAATGCAAGCACTGAGCACCTTACAACGAAAGGAGGAAATGGAGTCAATAAATTGCAGATGTTTATTACTGAATGATACAAACTCACAGAGAGAAAAAAACAGGAGCATTAGTAAACAGTGATTGCAAATCGATAGAATACATTGTTTTTCTGAATACGTTTTCTTATGCACATTATATATTAGGGTTGGTGTTGAGGGAACTCCTTTTATGCACATTGACGGTGTAAAAATGAATGACGGACGTTTTCTTCGGAGTGAGTGAATGACAGATTGTAAACAAAATTGTCATGACTGCTTTACCCAAAAAGTGTGCTTACGACATTCTGATTCTTTATTGACTGTGGTATTCCCCCCATTGTTAACCCTGTGAACCCAGTACACTCAAACATGTCTGTTATTTGTAAGACTGAGACAAAAACTAAACTAGCACTTTTGACCTTCTACCCACGAGGCGTCATGACAACGGGTTACAACGGTCGTTTTATCGCAAATCAGTTGGAACCGCCAATATCTCCAGATCTTCAGAGCCTGGTTAAAAAGTTGACATAGTCTAGTTGATTTGCACTGACGACCTTCTAATACAATAAGAGTTCTTAACTGTTGCCTTGCTTGTTAACATATATATGGAGAAGTTTCTACTGTTCGTAACAAAAACAAATCGAAGAAACATTCAGTCCACAAGGGCTAGAAGAAGGTCGGTTCACCATACTACAGTTGAGGAGAGACTGGTTGGCTCCCGCACAGGGTCATCTGCTTCGGTTTGTTTATGAACTACACATACAGTTGAATAGTGCCTTTTGTCCCCAACTCGAGAAGCTGGTCACAGAAACACTAGACGTGATGTATCTAACGGCTCAGTCTCACATGCTGACTATCAGTTCACTTTCAGTGTCAATGACAGTTACATCGGCTGAACGAATTGATGCCTAGGTCAGCGAATGACCAAACACCTCTCTGAATGGTTGATTCGGGTTTCTGAGTGAACTAACAGTTAAACGATCAACTGGATGCGAAGCCCGGCCTCATCAATTGCGAAGGTCATTTCGGAGACAGGTATCAAGGTCGGCTCAATAAAGTCGTTCAATGTGTTGCTACGGGATCCGAACCCAAAATTTTCGGCCACCAATGTTGCCGTGATGATCAAGCAACGACAGCCTGCGCTGTGTGCGCAACAGTCATTGGTTCATGCCGTCCAAGCTCTAAAGTAGCGACTGTTTAACAAAAATTCACTGCGTCCGACTATTGCTACTACATGCTTTTGGTTGTTTATTATGCGGCCGAAGATATAAGTCGAAATATTAACATTCTGTAACATCTACCTTCTTGCTATTTTGATAAGTATACTCAGCTGAGAACGAGTCAATGACGAAAAACAACACGACCGCATTCACTTACCAGGCTCATAAACAATCCTACGGACTCCATTGGCTTCCGTGAGTATCCGAACGGACGGAACGCAGGTGAGCAAATGCTCGAGCGGAGCACCAGCTGAGCATTCTGCGGAAGTTTTTATTGTCCCCATGAAGTTGTTGCTATCTTCTCGTTCCGTGGCCGAATTTGTATTGGGAACTTCAGAATTAGAATGGGCATCAATGGGTGAACCAGGCTTCCTTAACAGATCGCTTGAAAGGTTGTCCTTTAGCCCCGAATGACAAGAAGTTCTCGAAAACATCTCGGCCGCGTTATCTGAAGACTGGGATGAAACGGTGGGAAGTTCACCAAATTCAGCTTTATAACAAGTAGGAAAACTCAACAGTGGCAATGAACCGCCGTGATCTTGAAGAATTTTCAAAACTTGTTGTCGGAAAAGACCCAAAGGAATTCGAACATAAAGCAGCACTGAACAGTCCGTTGCTTGCGCATACACACAGCTGCTTTCTGAGCAGTGGCGAGGACAGACAACAGGTTCCGCGAGAGGAGCAACCTATAAGTGTGGAAAAAATATATAGCATTAGCATCACTGTCACTAAGTTTCATATAGCAAACTTACCGGAATGCTGTTCAAACTAATGATGAGGGGTAAATCACCGAGAAAAGTTGCATTCCGGCTGTGAATGCACATTAATCAACCCTTTTATAGCCTAGTTCAATGGTTTTAAGATTATAACGATCAAAAGGCTCCAACAGTATTCCACGAATCTAGGGAAGTGGTAATTCAGCCTCTTCCTCACCGTTATCACCACCCCCCTCAACAACACGATAAACGCTACCACCCTTCTCCTCAACCACTCGCCTACCAAAATCACAATCATTACCATCAACATCTTCACCGCTTTTGTTGCAAACAAGTCTTCAGTGATTGACACTGCTGTCTAGCAATCATATAACCTCAAATAAATTTCCGGTTCAGGAACCAAACAACACGTAGGGATGGGTCAAAAGTTGTAAAAATTTCACAACGGAACTCAAACAAGCAGCATCAAGTTGCTTACACCCTACCAATGAAAAGCTGGATAGAAAGTGACCGTGAATTGTTGGAGGAAATCACAATTATAATGCCCACCCGTTTAGGCTTAAAGATAAATGTCACCGTCAATAAACCACAGACTGATTCAGAGAGATCTCCCGGTCGAGACCATCTGTCACTCTCTGTTAACAATGTCAAGATTCTACTCACCTCCATTTTGTTGAGTCGCATCGCCCGGATGTTGAGAGTTACAAGACGACCTCCTTGACATCCTGGTTGATCCTTGATCTCGATCACGTCGCGCATTTTATACAAATCAGATATACTGATGTTTCGATGAAATCGTCTTTCAAATAAATCGAGAAATTTACATACTGGAAGCGCGTTGCCGGAAACCGAACGCAGAAGAGAAATGACTTCTACCTTCAGTCCCTTGGTTCCATAGGCGCCGCACGGACCAATAATATTCATCTGAATACGTTTGTATCCGATCTTTCTTCGATGAAAATGGGAGATGGCAAGCCGGGCATCTTCGATACTACCAACACGAATGATGGCACAGTTATTCCCATCTGCTTGTGTCTGGAGGACGATTGACTGCACACTTTTTAGGGTCGACTGAAGTTGTGTGAAAAGTATCTTGCGCCATTCTTTCGGGCCGATGTTGTAGTCCAAGTTACTTACTAATAGATCCACCCCATTGTTACCACTAGTGGTTAGAACGTTCGATGTTTTTTCGTCTAAGGATCCTACAGGGTGGTATATGGACTTTTGCTGACGTGCAGAACGACCCAACAGGTTCGGATAACGGTCGCGCTGTTCGCTGGCTATACTGCTAGCTCCAACTTGCGTGGAATCCAGTCCAGTTGAGTAAACATACGCAATGGGTGGTTCATCGCATTTTAGCATATTTGACGAATGAACACCGGGTAGAGTTCTCAAAGGAAGATCCAAGACGTTATGCGAATAATCTGTCGAACAATTAAAACCATTCATAGATAAGTCTGTCAAGTATGGATAATCAGCCGACTGATAATAGGATGTTGCAGCCGATAATAAAATGTTTTGACTAGAAGGATCGACGTAATTTCCATTGCAATTAGTTAGACAATGTGTCGCTTGTGAGACGGTGGGCGGGAAATTTGCATTCATTGAACTGGGTAGGGTATTGTCAGGTACGCCAAAAATGGCGTGATTATAGAATGACATAGTGTCCAGTTGAGAAGGTGCTCCCTCCTCTAAATCTGAATCGAAGTTAGGGAGATTTTTGCGATAGCCTGTGAAGCCGGAGGCTGCTGTTGCAAAGCTCTCTCTAGCCGCTTGTTGCACTGAAGCTGCAGATGATCCAGAGAGACTGGTCTCATGCGAATAAGGTTGTTTTGTGGATAGTCGTGCACTTTCCACATACGACTGCCGTGAAGGATTGACGGATCGTAAGTCACTAATAGCCATCGAACCAGACTGATCTTCATGGAAAAACATTGCCCAATGTAGTGAGCGCAACTAACCGCATCAGTTCATAATGCTGAGTGGATTATGGTCATCGGGAAAGAAAAAAAACGGTTGAGGCATATGATATTCAGCACGAGTTAGCTGATGGCTGTGTGAAAAATGCGACCAAGAATAATCTGTTTCCAGATGTCCAAAACCTAGATGAAATAAATAAGCCAAAAATTAAAATGCCAGCAGCTATCATGACATCTATAGGAATAAACAGTATTCAATTTCATCAGTGCAGAAAAAAGATATATGTTGCGATATGTTACCATTTCGTTCGCTCGCATCAGACACAAACAAAAAAGCAAGTTATATATAACAGACATTTAGAGATAGACAGGGTGCGGACACGCACACACTCACACCATCCTACTGTGTCATCACCACCATGGCAACCTTATGGGTTGCTTCAACCAGCTGATGAGTTCTAATCGGCATGGCTTCCCTAGAGGCCAGTAGCTTCGAGTTTTGATGACGTAAGTGTTTTGAATTATCTAAATAGGTCAATCTGGTGACCTGTTATCATGAGAGGTTTGACGATCGTTGATGGGGGGCTTCGAGCAATAGAATCACTGGTTTGAGATTGTCGTGTCACGCGTTATTTTAACCAGTTCGGGAGGTGTTCTTCCACTCGCTGGATAGCTGTCGGTCTGTTCTGCCTCTGTGGATGTCACCGCAACTGCAAGTAAACTGATAGACAACGTGAGGGTCAGAATGGTCAGACAAATTGCGTTCCAGGGTGTGTAGAACGGGACCTTTGGCAGTTTGAACCGGGCGTAATTGGGCAGCCGCGTACATACGAGATAAGACAAATTTCAATCTGTGCTGATAAAAAGTTGGTAGATATTTCGAACCAATTTTTGTCAGCACCTATGCGCCAGCAATGTTGTCTGAAACAGGAGCATTATCAAGCCATGAAAGAATTGAGTGAAGTGTTGCACTTGGTGTTTCTAAAGCCGGAGAGAGATTTTGGTGTTGTCATCATGAACAAGGACGATTATAAGAGGGAAATTCATACTATTTTTGGGGACCAATGAAAGTCTACACAGGGCAACCCGACCGAAATTAACATACTGCTGGAAAGGCAAATATCGAGGCAACTCCAGACATTGTTGTTGCACGACCATACATCTGAAAGTCAATATAGACACATGAAGCCAATCGGGACGGAAACACTACGACCAAATCCGAATAAAAGACGTCCTTGACGCCGACGTCACTACAGTCAGTTGGAGCACAAGCAGACACAACGAAAAGATTTCTGACGGTTTTGCGTCTAGAACTGACCTTAACAGAACCTGCGAAGCGGACGGCACAACGTCTACTATTGACAGGAATCCAATCTATCAATGCGGCTGCGGCCGTCGTGCTGAGGACTATACCTACTCCAGCCTGACCGGTGACGGCGGCCCGAGAGTCACCTGAAGTGTATAACCAGTATCGGGTAGAAAGTGCAGGTGCTGTTAATTCCATACGTTGACTACTGTCGTGGATTCTAGTCTCCGAGATACAGCAAACATCGATATGTAGCGAGTCCAACGTTCGTGCGAGAGCAGCCTGTTGACCTATCTGTTTTAGAGTACGAACGTTGAAGGCACCTATATTAATTTGCCTTCTAGATCGAAGCACAGGACGAGGGAGGTCTGGGACTGAGTGGCGAGAGTTGCGACTTACCGTTAGTGTTAATATGATTAATTATATCTGTTGTGGGACCTGCAGAAAAATCATCAGAATTGGGGGTCGGGAGGGGCCTGAGAGCTAAATTTGAGAGGACAGTGGGGGAGGGGGCAGCAGTAGCATGTTTTCGCCTATCCATCCTGCTGTATACAGCAGATAGAGCGACACGGTTTATACTGCGAGACGGCCGATGCAGTATGAAAGTGTTCATGTTGTGAGGATTCATGGATGTGTGTGGGATGAGATACTGCCAGGACGCCCAGACCTAGACAGGAGAACGGTTAGGGTTCTCAACCAAAGCCTGTACCGTAAGGCAGCGGGTGGGTGGCAGTGTATCAGAAATGGAACGTTTTTCAGGAAGAGATGCCAACCATCTTCCAGATGAGTGGTCTAAGTAACTCTGTTTGTGTGGTCACCACACCGTCCAGTTTAGCTCAATAGGTCATCGAGATGCGCAAGCCATCACACCACGTCAGGTCCAGTCTCACGGCTCAACAGCACTGTTTGTCAGATAACAGTTACCGGGCAGGGAACTGATGAAAACTTGCATATTGCAGCTGCTTCAGGTTGGACCGACAGTAACCTTCCCAATGACGTCTGATCTTTTTCCTCTGACCTATCGAATTCTTGAGATTAGCTCCACAGAGAAGAAAGCTCATACCCCAGCGATTGCTGAAACGACCGCAATCGACCTGTCAATCCCCTGCTATGTAAGTTAAGAAAAAACATGGCGACAGTGAACTTTTTATAACAAGCCATTAGTGACCCAGTTGGAAATAGTTTATCCATCTCAAGGCACCGTTTTGATTGAAAATGTTATCACACGACCACCTGCGTGTATCGCCACAACGACGATTTAGACGAGACCCCGCTGCAAAAAATGTGGGTTTGGGTTGCATCGGAACCAGCATGCCCCAACGCGGTAAGTGTCCACCGGTTGAGCTACGAAGCCATGCCAAGTGTTCAGAAATTTTACATTTGGACTCAATTACCTACCTAATCCACTGTGTACTGTTGGCACGTTCAGAAAACGATAGAGGAAAAACGAGTCATTCCCGGCTGTGTGAAATTATAGATTGCTTTATGGTCAATTCTGGTAGTACGGCGAGTAATGAATAAAAAGTAGCTGTAAGCTACGGAAATTCGAAATGAATTAGTTTTGGCTTTTGCCGGACTGAAGCGATTATGACCATCATGTATGAACAACGAAACATCAGAACACAGTGTGACTGAACAAACTTTTTTCATTTTGGCTCAGTCCGTGACAAAAGTTTATTTTGTTTCTCTAGTGTATTAATTTAATGTAAACATACATGTGTTCTTCGTGACTAACGGAGCCTGATAAGTTCTTCACGTCCTGCATGATTGTAGCTAAAGTTTCCCCTATTATAAGGCGAATGAAACTCCTATTTAACACAAAGCAACTGGAACTGAAGCATCCTGAAATACCGTGAGGTTTTAGGTTAGAAGCGATTCACAACCTCAAAGCTTGGGAGTGTACTGCAAGGACAGATAGAGCCAACACCTAGCTTGACCCTTGAAAAAATACACTTGCGTATATCACTGACATAAGTTGGGGGCCAGTGTAAGTTGTTTTAGTATGTGACAATGTTGATGGGTCGGCAACCTGGCACAAGGGAACGGTCTGCTTTGTAAATGCGACAGCTTTATTCCACTCAGTCACTTAAATAGACAAACACGAAGACAAACAGCCAATATGAAGCCAATTCTAGATCTGAAAAGACTGAAAAAACTTTATTGACACTGAAGCGGATAGCTGTGAAGGCAGAACGTTTAGTCATCGCAAACCCTATTAGGAGGATCGAACTCTCTAGGAGACCTGTAGAAATCTTCAATCAAAAGACACGGACAGATAATCACACGCGCAACAGTTGAAACAGTGTACAGAAACCCATTTTCTCCCTCAATAACTTTTATAGTTTTAAGGTTACGACGCTGATTTTGAACGACAAATTGCAAAGAAAAACACCTCAAGACAAAAGTCGCACCAATAAAAATGAAAAAGCATGCGGACTTATGAAAAATCACGAAAATTTCATATCAAAGCTGTAAGAACTACATGGTACACAGAATTGTGTGCACACCTAAAGTTACATGTTTAATATGCTCCTTAGAATCAGATATACATCGTTTTAGTACACTACTATTGACTCCACGTAAACCTAACAGCCTCATCAAACTCCTCTTCTGATCCACACACCAGTCTGGACGTACAGTCGTTGAGTCAAGAAATCCCCCTGAACTTCCGCAGATTTTGAGCCTGGCCATCCTGTCAGATATTAAATTGTTGCATTGGTCGTTTATATGATCGAATGTCTTACTACATTTGTTTGGCTCAGTGGGCAATCAGCTGACTGGGGGTAGATTTATCTCTAGGAAACATGTGGTGTAAATAAAAGCAGGTGATGAACAAAAGTGTTGGCGGTGGTTGCACCTGCCAGTCCTCGACTAAGGAACATTAGTTCGCTCTCCCGCTGCACTTCAAAGCCCTAACTAATCAAAAAAGTTCACACGGACGCCTGTTGAAAAATAGTGTATCGTAAGTAGTGTAAGTAATGCAGCCACCCAGCCAGAGTATTTGTGTTACAAAAGGCTAATCTTTTTACTTTCCCCTCAGATGAGTTAATTGGCAGTCCACTGTGGTAAACATTTTTTAAATGAAGGTTAAAGAGGTATGCATTTGTGTCCGTGCAAAGGCAGAATAATAAACATCTCTACTAGTTCTGTATTCTTTAAAGATCCAAGGCATAAAGTTCACCTGATAGCAACCAAACTACACATCCAAACGACAGTATCCTGAACAGTTAGTTTTTTCCCTTATTTTCGAGTTGAACCATAGAATTTCGGTGTTCATCTTCAAGCATTTGAGAACTTCTAGGTTGAGTACATTGATGAAGGTCGTTTTGGGATACCCCATTTAGTTTGCAACGTCACGGTAGTTCGTACTTACGGCTTTTGATGCAGAAAAGCTTGAGATTAAACAACAATCTACTTACCCATCTGTTCACGTTTCTAACGTGGTCACTCGCTCACGAGAAGTGCCGCAGATTGACGCAGGAACGGTACTTGCAGGTCGGATTTAAGCTAACTAATTAGTACTGGAGACCCCGCGTGAGTAGCGTTCAAAGTGGTTGAAGCCTGTAGACCTTGTGTCCCAAGTGACGGAGTACAACTGGGACTGACTTAGTTCTGAAAAGGATGCTTAACAACGCTGAATGTGATTTTTTCCTACATTATTTCAATAAAGCCCATCATTTAGTATGCGTGTTTATTTATATCAGCTTATCAAAAATCAACTTTTCAAAATTGATACTGTAACAGTGGGTACAAGAAGGCTAGTGG
Organism: Paragonimus westermani; assembly: GCA_008508345.1. Taxonomy (NCBI): domain Eukaryota; kingdom Metazoa; phylum Platyhelminthes; class Trematoda; order Plagiorchiida; family Troglotrematidae; genus Paragonimus; species Paragonimus westermani. Next base: position 123,377 of record QNGE01001876.1, read on the forward strand.
ACTTTTGCTTTTGGAGCGTATCGGACATATGTATACAATTGGCCTTCGATTACCAAGTTAGGCCGACAGAGAACAAAAGATTTAGAAGTAAAAAGCATCATGATCCGTTAATACCGTCTGAATTGAACGTGTGTTCAGGAGAAAGTGTTCATCCAAATTCAGGTGTCAGGTGATTAGCTCAACTCAGTAGGTCGACTCAAACCAGTCCTCTTGGCGTAAAGAGAAATACACTTTGGAAACCACTTATCACTGATCGCAGCATCCACACTCAGATACATTTTCCCCTTTCGAAAAGAGACATTGCACTCAAGTTTCCCTTTTCTCGGAGCTCATAATTAGTGCATATCCCTTCCATGGTTGGGACTAGAACTCCAACGACGCATTCATGAGGCAACCGTGTTGACCACGGCGTCAGTGACTTCACATTAAGCAAGAACGAATCATCATACCTGTACGCTCGACTACTATCGGTGGTGAGTAATGCTCAAATTGCTATATCGCCTCGACAGGAGACAAAGTAGTTGCCCGGCAACTCGGATCGATAAACTCGCAACAAGAACCTTCGAGGCAGGTCGAACTCCCCGTTCTCGGTAAATTTGCTGAGCATACCTCAGATCACTGAAGGGTGGTCCGTAATTGACTGAGCTGGCTAGGGCGAGTTGAAGAGAATCACAAGTTGCAAACTAGCGTAACATTTTGTACACGGCTTTACTAACACCTTGTCAACGTTTGGTTGAAAAAAACAGTACTCGACAGTCCTCCCATAAAAACCTGTTTCCACAACTTTAAATCGACCCTGTAAATAACACGCCCCTTATGCAGACATTCTATAAGTTTGTGATTAAGTTACCGATCGTCACCGTCGTGAACGGGGCCAGGGGGATCCGGCTGCGTTTGACTGTAAGCTTTGTCGCATTGACAAAAATCCACTTCTCCTCTACCTGCAGTGCTTTCCTGAAGCAGACCTCTGCGACAGGTCTGCACTGCTGGCACGCTTCCTGCTCAATGCTGTTCCGAAGCAGGTAAGTGCTACAACCCGGGATGTCTGGTGGTCGGCTCTATGTGAAAGATGTTTCGTATAGTCTTGTTCAAACTTCAAGTATTTACTTCAGATTTATCAGTAGATGATTTCTGAGCAAGAGATAAAGCAAAGCCGGAATTTGGGCGGGTTGAGTCAAGGTAGTTACCTTAGAATGACGACAGATTTTCGTGGAGTAATGCCACTAGGAGGTGACCACTACATGGTTCACCGATGTCTATGAGTGAATTGTACAGAACATCCTTCAAGTAATGCGTTTCCGTCTTTTATGGTGAAACATGCATCTAGATGTGTAGAGTCCATGAGATGAGCACAACTGTAATAATCGGCCGCCAGTGTCAGTAAGTCGCATCCGGACATGGAACGTACCACCTACCAGTACCTCCCCTAGAAAATGGCGACCAATTTACGCCCACACATCACCAGCAACCGCAACGACGTCCTGGGGCATAACCAGTCCCAGAAGATTAGAGAGGATATCGTAGAATGAGTTTTTAACAGCATCTAAACTATTGTCTGTTGAAGTATATGCAGATATGACAAAAAATTACGTACAATGCATCAGTAAGTTGAGGGTGGCCCATTCTGTTTCAAAGCTCCGTTGAGCATTAACTGACTTAACATATGAAGGTCACACTGAGAACTAAAAATGTTTGAATGCTGTACACACGTCAAGAGGTGTTTGCTCCTACGTAACATAGAAGCACACATGTAGGTTGCTCAAACATAGACAGAAACATTCTAAACAACTGATTAGAGGAATAGTTACCGTGAGATTGGTGTCATTACTACTAAACTCAGGAGAAACAGACTGTAAAAAAGATTAATTGTTTTGTGGTTATCGCGATCAATATGACTGAGCTTTGAGTTAGTTTGCTTCAACTTTTGTTACGAATTCCTTCAACCTGTTGGCAATCTTCCGTGTGCTTAGTCTTTGCGAATAGACATAGTTATATAGACATTCGTCTTTAAAACGATGTATTAAAACGGGAGAGTGTTGGCCGCCGGAAAATTGAAGGAATACGAATCAAGTATACCCAAATGGATTAGAACACGCGAAAGCAAAAAATTTGACTAACTATTTAGATACAGCGCAGCAGAAATGGAGTAACTACTATTTGGTGTCACTTCTGATAGATCACTTGATTAAAAGATAACGCCAAACTTTAAGGCTTCAATCAATGTTTCAATAATGTCGTGGAAAACCAAATTTTAACGTTAGAGTTCGTCTCTCGGACACACGCCATATGCTGACTTTTTAAACACGACTTCCAGCTTAGCTCCAGGAAAACAAAAAGCGACGAGTTGTTTGCGAAACGGATCAAGGCTATTGAATTGTATGAGGCGCAATCCACAAATTTTTCGGTAGGTTAGATTCTTACGTTATTTTTCGTTGTTTATAAGATACACCCCACATACAGACGTAGTGTTAAGCGCACACCTCTGATCGGAAGCAAATAGCTCATATAAGTAAAGAAGATACCGGTATGTGACTGGATATAATATTTGGTTGGTTAATTAATACTTGATTGAAGTTTGGTTGGGCGACCGGAAGAGGAAGCCTTGTTAGGAAACAGCGTTTCGAATGTTTTGAATGACCCATTGATCTACGACATTCGTCGCATTTCTAACACTTCTGCTAAAAGTGATATTCAAATGAGACGAGATACCTTACACTATATATATATATATATATATATCTGCATACGCAGCATTAGGCCAGATATAAAGACGATCCGGCATGAACTAAATTTGATTCTGATTCGAGAAAGAGTAGAAAAGCGACTGTCTAAAGGCAGTCCAAAGGAGCAACTTTGAGTAAACCCAAGTGTCCTACTGAATTTGAAGCGCTGTATCTGAAGTCGTTTTCAATATACGGGGTGGTAAACTGAGTTTCTTTTAGTCTGACAAGCGACGACCATTGGTATTATTTGGAATGTAGAATATGCCTACAGATGAAAAGAAAATCACCGTTGGAGATTATCTGTGAATTTTCGAGTAAATGGGCCATTTTGTTTACATTTAACACTTATCGTTAAACTGTATAGACTCTGAAAATAACCCGAGTGCATGCAACTTACATTACCTAACCAGCGAAATTTGTGTTCTTTTACACAACGAATTGTTTCATAATCCGGAAACTTGCAATACTCAAATGGGCAGACCAGCTGAAGTCAGAATTTCAACAAAGAAGTTATCCTCAGAGTGATCAAGTATCAACGTGAAGTATGGATGATTCATCACATGGTAAAGTATAGTCCGAAATATGACAACGAAGAGATAAAAGATAAAATGACAGTACAATGACGACTACCCGAACCAATCTGAAAGTCGTCGACCTCGGCTACTAGTAATGCTTAATAGAAGTGAGTAAAACAAACTTGTAATTGTTGAACGAGGAAGGGGTAATTTCTGAAAGTACACAATGGATCACGCAATAGAGAAGTTACTGAAAATAAGTAATCACTGGTACAGATAGAAAAACGAAAGATAACACAGACCAAAGCCATCATACTGCCTTGTACAGATGGGCACTACAGCTTCCCCTTGTTAGTAAAAAAAAGTCTGAAATCCTAACAGTAAACATAAAAAAGAGGCAGTAACCATCGACTTCTTTGGTATTTATTTACTTACTTACTTGCTTACTTAAACACCGTGGGCAGCGTGACACAACGAAGGCTAAGATTAAAGAAAATACTCAGATGAACTTTATTTTTCTTTTTCATGCATAACGGTCATGGACCTGACCAGAAGGTAACTTGGCTCTGGTTGTCGTTTACGGTAGCCGTGACGCAAAATGAACGAAGGAAGAAAAATTTGCCAAAATGGGTAAAATAATGCTACGTATAAGACCAAGCAACATAGATGTGAGTATGCTATTGACTGCTATCTTGATTGGCGTTCCCAGCCGACCAGTCCCGTGAGCATAAGAATCACAACCGGACAGGCAACACCTAACCGCACTACTCAACCGAACAGGCAGACATTTCGAATTTTGTGGCCACGCCGTTGCGTGTCTTTGGCATTTCAAACTAAACACTGGCGGACGCCGTACTACTTATGCGACCATTCCACTTGAGTGCTAACTGGCGGAGGCAACGATGATCAACCACAGCATGTCTGTTGATGTCTTTGTTTGGAATCAGCCATAGTTTTAAAGTATGGTGCAAAACACGAACACTATACACCTTCCTTTCCAGAGACGATTGGACATTTTTTTTCGACACTACTAATGATGCAAACTAACAAAGGCAGCACGCGCTTCAGCTATTCTCGTTGATGTCATCAATACTACTGCAAGCTGACAAGAAAGTGTTGCCGGAGTACTTGAAACTGCCCGCAGTTTCAAGCGGATTGAGTGCACTGGAAGTTTTGGTAGAGCCACTTCGGTTTTGCTCGGAATTTAGCTGAATTGTTAGAGGCAATCCATATGAGATTGGTGCAGGAAACCCTCGCACTGTTAATCCGGGGGGCTTTTATCCATTTGTCCACTGGTGGCACGTTCCTGATCACGCCTGATCAAGTCAACACCAATACATGATTAATGTGCATAAAAAGGTGCATATTCAGCCTCTAACACATTCACAACTTTAAAAATTGAAGGGGTATTAACCTGAACAGTGAAAACTACACAAATAAAGATCTTGAGTGTGACGAGCAAACTTATCACCAATCCAGGAAATTTTTCCAGTCTCATGTTTTTAAGTGCCAAGTGCCTAAACTTACACATATATCATTCGGAGCAGGGGATAACAGAGTAACAATCAGACCAGGTGGAAATACACCAATTTTCTCATGTGTACTTAGTCCAACGGTTGGAGAATGTAGAGAATTAGTTAGTTAACCTAAAATCCTAGGGAAATGTCATGGTCCACTGACAGATAGCACGAAGCAAAAAACAACAAATATTTCAACTTGGTAGATGTCTTTTGAGGCTAACAGTCGGCAAAGAATAGTTGGGCAACAACTATATATGAACACTCCAGTTTGAAACAATTATTCTGTCTTGGCTATTGAGGCAAGAGTGAAGTCGGTAAGTTTGATGCCGGTATCGATGAAACTGTGAATACTGTTTGTTTCTAGACAAGTTTAACGTAGCTAGCCTACAGATTTACTGAAGAAATGGACCATAGTCTCAGCCATAGAGTAAGTTTTCGTATAAATCTCTGGAAATAGTCAACAGACGGTACTTAATACCACAAGAATACAGCCAACTCGTCAAGAAATCGTACTATCTAAACAGTCCTGGCCAAGATATGTACCAAAAAGCTCTACTTGAAGAATGTCTTGGATAAGAAATATTATTCATAGGCCCCACACATTCTAAATGACTTCTTTCTAAATAAAGCGCTGAAAAACTACCCCGGATAACTTGACAAACGAAGAACTGCCAGAACTCAGAAAAATTAGAATGTCTTTGTTACGTGTGATAACCAGTTGAAATTCATGATTCCTACTGTGAGTCACATTCGAGCAACAAATGCAGCAACCGTAAAATATCTGCATATTGTCAGAACTGTAATTCTTGAAGAATTTCAGCCCAATCTTTGAATTAAGTTAAAATAAAATCAGTGAGCAAATTTATTTTATTAGACAGCAGTTGGAGAAATATTTCACGAATTCCACGTTAATTCTTCATCTTTCTTGACACAATGGAAACTAACGACGTTTAGAAATCGAACACCGAATTAACAAACACAAAACCAGTTTGTCAGCACACTGCCCGTTAATGTAGGTTGATTAGTGCAATTGACGATTAACCGTCCACGGTTGGAGGTAATGCCTAATCCGGTTCATTAAGGTTATGTGCAGTATTCGCAACTAGTGGACTAAATCAGTGACAACAACACGGGGGCTATCGCGCAAATGCTATCTTGTACTGACTTGTGAATAATCTGCTCACACACATAGTACAAGCACCTTGATGATACTTATTTGGGTTTAGATCTAATGTGTACACCACTGAACTACGGGATGCTTAGTGTTTGCATGATGGGTTGGCAGCATTATCTTGCAAGGATCTATAGCTGTTGATTTCCAAGTGGACCACAGTCTGGATTCAGTATTTCTTTCTGTGGACATGCAGGCCGTACGGTCAAATCTTATCAGATCGGTGTGGATTAATCCCAAGTTTATTGAATAAACAACGATTCATTCCTTGCAAAAAACTAAATGGCGTAGTGATAGACAATCTCCGAATAAATAGAGAGATCAGAGTCCTTCGACTACAACTCCCCATGTTGCACTTCTACTTTCGTTGAAGTCTTACCAACAAAAGCGTTTTTCATTGAAACTTCCTGCAGTCATTAACAAAGGGAAAAGATCTTTTGAAGTGAGACTGATATATACTGGCCTCTTGTTGAACAATACAAGCCCAAAACCATTCACAAGTACAGGGATGAATAAGTAGCAAAATTTCAAGTAAATTCGTCAGTAGTGTTCGCATTCTGTAGAGAGTTCACCTGAGTGAGGCAATAAGAACAAAGCAAGTGGGGCATAATGAACATGAAAACATGCGGGTAATGAATTCGTCTGGGCTCAGACAATAGCGAAAGGGACAAAAGTGGCAAGAGTCCTAATGCACGAATAAAAAACTGGGGGCTATCAACCCGACATTTTCGCGGTTTAGAACAAATACTAAAGCGCCTCTGTTACACCAAGAACCAGATTGATTTTTCTTACTATGTGCATAAAATTAAACATTGTGCCGTGCGACGAAACTCTTCTGGCTGTCTCAAAAATTTACAGATTACGTGTTTCGTTGAGGATTGTGAAATATTCATGCAACATGGAAAGCAAAACGCGTGATATCCTTTCCGAGGTGTTAACAGGTATTGCATTAACGATGAAAAGCTACAACTGTATCCAACCAGTTGAACTATACCGAACCATGCTACGGCCAGGCTATAACAGATATTTGAATATCTTTACAAACATCCTCACAATCGCTGGGTGGTAGGTGATTTTGGCTGAGTTCGTGTTGAGTATCAATTATGTCTGATCGCAGCCTTCACAGTCAGATAAACATTCCAGCAAGTTTCTTTCAAAAAGAGGCACCAGACTCAAAGTTCGCCATCTTTGCCACGGGTGGGATTAAAAGTCCGTTTAGGTGTGATGATTCGGTAGTGTCTAATGTGAGATCAATGGTGTAGCGGGCAACAAGGTTGCCTCATGAAAGCGCGGCTGGAGTTCTAATACCAGCCGTGGCAACGATATGCACTACTGACGAGCTCTACCGAGAAGAAAACTCGAGTCTAGTGCTTCTTTCCAGAAGAAACTGGCTGGAAAATCTATCTGAATCCAAAGGCTGTGATCAAATACGATCGAATGGTGTCCGACTTGAAATCTTCATAATCATTAGCAAATCGTTTTCGATTTTACCAGTCGTCATCAGCAACACAGCAACCTTGAGTTTGATCAGAAAGTACTGTGGTCCGGGCCGCCGCTCACCTCATCAATGACAAAGAATACCCTGGAAGAAATGCTACTGAAAGGGTTGAAAAATAATCAGAAGACTAAACGGAACAACTGAAAATGGTATGAATGCAAAAACGCTATCAGCTGCGACACACCATCATCTCGGATAGCATTCCTAAGTGGGAAGTGAATGACTTCGAGGACCCCCAGCTGGCCAGGCAACACCTACCCACTTTGCTAAGTGGAGCAGTCAGGATCCGTATACTTCTTGACCATGTTACCTGACCACCAGGCGGTTTCCCCCAATTGTTGATGGTCTCAGCACATAATGACCGGTATGGCAAACGATCACATGGCATACGAAGTACGTAACCCAACCACCAAAGACTGCGCAACGCGGTCAGCTGATCAACTGATCGTGCACTCCCAGCGCTCCGGCTGCACTGCTTACGCGAGCAGTCCACCCAATGTGAGCCTATTCACGGAGACAACGATGGTCAAACATAACAAGTCTGTTGAAATCTTTGATGTGATGGATTCTAGTTTCCGAGACACAGCAGACATCAACACTTGACGATTTCAAATTTCAGGCGAGAATGGCTTGCTGACATATGTTTTAGATTGCGAACGCTGAAGGCACCTATATTCATTCGCGTTCTAGGTCTAAGCAAGAGATTAGAGAGACCTGAAGCTGAATGGCAAGAAATGAGGCTTGTCAGCTCAGTGTTACTACCACTGGCTCCATCTGTTGTGGGACCCGCACGGCAACCATTAGAAACAGAGGTCAGGAGGGGTCTGCGAGCTAAATTTGATAGGACAGTAGGGAAGGGGTCAGCAGTAGCATGTTTTTGCCCCACTCACTTTGCTGTACGCAGCAGATAGAAAGACTCGGTTTATATTGCAAGAGGGTTGATGTAGTATGCAATCACTGATGTTGTAATCATTCATGGTTGTATGTGGGCTGAGATGTTGCAAGGACACCCAGGCCTAGAGGGGAGAGCGACCAGGTTTCTCAACCAAAGCCTTCGACTCAAAAGCCTGTACCGTAAGGCAGCGGGTGGGTGGCAGTGTACCAGAAGTGGAACGTTTTTCAGAGAAAAGATGCCAACCGCCTTCCAACCCCCAATCTGGAGGACCAAGAGACTGTGGTTCGTCAGATGTTTACCTATTGGCTCGCCTGGTATGAGTAACTCTGTTTGTGTGGTCACCACACTGTTCAGTTTAGCCCAATAGGTCATCAAGTTGCGTAAACCGTCACGCTGCGTCAAAGTCGTCTCGTTGTAACTTTGCGTCACTTACGTTACTGAATACAGCCAGTGGATATTAAATCTACTGCATATAATGAGGTGCTGGCTACAGAACTGGGAGCCCGTCTAGTGGCCCTAAAACACTTCGCTTGAACAACAAGTGTAAATGTGAACTTGAGGAAGGTAGAACGTGCGAAGAACGATAAAAATCACGAAGTACAAAATACCGCACAAACACTGTAGAATCGCTCCCTAAAGCGTTAGTTGGGATTTGATACGCTCGAAAAGAAGAGGAGTGACACTGCTGTGTAACCCGCAAAACGGGCGGTAGGTTCGTGCAGTCGTCCACTACGTGCTTGTGATGGAAGGGGAAGTAAGAACTGTACATCATCAGTGGGTGCAATGGCTTCCGAAAGTGCCTGGGTAGGTTGTGAAGTGGGTTTGCTCGGAAGATGTAGGTGTGAGAAAGGGGTAATCACGGTCGGAGAAAGTGGCAGGTTAGAGGGATCCATATAGGTTTCTTTTAGGCGGCTGACGCTTACCGAATCATGAGTGCCATTACGTTTGGCGATGAAGCAAGTGTCTTTGCTTTCGAGTACTCTGAACGGACCGTCATAGGGCGGCTGAAGAGACTTCGGTGAGTAAACTGAGATAAGCACTATTGGGCATGTAAGCAGGTCTTCGTGTACATGAGTGCCTCAAAGCGATCCTCGTCGGAGTGGACCTTCAACTTACGCCCGCGCAGTTTCAACCACGTAAAATATGACTCTGGGTTTATCTCACCGGTGGTTCTAAGAACCGTGAACATCTCACTTAGAAGGCGTAAGGCCTTAGACATGTTCACCGGCAGTGCAGCGGATGTCTTATTTGATGGTGTTGCGGATTCTAAGCAAAATGAGTAGTGAATTTTCCGGCCAGTTTGAAACAGAGCTCGTAGCAAAGATAATGGCTTTGAGTTGACGAAAGAAACGTTCTACCCAGTCGTTTGACGCCGGGTGGTAGGAAGGTTATTCAAAAATTTTCATAACCTAGTAATAGTTGCAGATCACGGAATAGCGTGGAGGTGGACTGGGAAACGCGGTCGGCAGTGATGAAGAAAGGAAGAAGAACACCCAGGTTTCCAAAAAAGTTCGTGCGATGTTCCCGGCTGAGATGTAGCGTATGGACGTCGTGTGAAACGATCAGTACAATTCAACGAATGAGTAAAGTCGTTTGAGGGTGGAAGTGGGCCCACTATCCCAACGTGAACGTGTTTGAAGCGAGCGCCCGGTACACTGAAAATGACAGTTGTGGTGACAATGTGTTGGTGTGCCTTACTACACCGGCACGACAGATAGTTTGGTCCATTCGCGTAGAACTTTGCGGATGTTCGACTAAACGAGGCGGTCAGTAGTTGGCCTGGCAGCAGAGTGGATGCTAAAGTGGAAGAAGGAATGAAAACGACTGATTAGAAGGAACATAAGGTCGGGATATCATAGTGAATTTTGGGGTCGCAGTGAAGAAGTGGTAGATGAACGAATTTCAAGAATATATGGGAATGTAACCGAATAAGTTCCACTCCGTTTTGTTGGGCCACCGTTGTGGCCTCTAGGCCGATGGGAGATGCGGATAAATGATGAATATGAATTCTCGCACTCTGGACCCAAGTAGTTGCCCATTCGTTTGCATCGGATAATTTGTACTGAATGCGTAAAAATGGTATCATTTTTGGCTGCAGAGCACAGGATATACAAGGAAAAGTGTCTATATGTGGAGAATATGTGCTCGCAAATAGTCCTTTTAGGTCCTTCTCTTGATGAAGAAATCGGTTACACGTTCACGACTATATGAAACTCCATGAGCGTTCGTTTTTAAATTAATTGGTTGAGTGTAGATGCGCTTGGACCGTGTGGAGTTGTTGGGCAGTGTTGACACCTCGTTACTCCTGTGTTTGCTAGTAAATTGTAAGACATGTTTGCCACCGCTGCGTTCTACTTTTAATGGATTTCCACATCAGATGAACAAAGAGAATATATCGAACCCGGAGTGAAGTGTCGGTGGCCATAGTGTTTGCGAATCCGAACTTGAATTAATGGGTCTGCGCACGGTATTTAACGGTACTTGCGTTCTAAAACACGCGAAGGCTATATCTTTGTTTGCTATGATGCCGAAGGTCGTTTAACTCTCAGTGCCAGAATCTGGGTCAAGATGGCTCTTCAGCCGTGGTGCTCTGATATAAACGTGGCGGTCAGTGGAAGCCGTAATTTTTATAGGACGCATGAGGTCGTTTTTAATCACACACTTAAATCGTTCAACATATGCACTGAGTTGCATTACCCACGGCAACTACCTAATCTTTTGATGATGTACTTTTCCGAAACCGCTAAATCACATGGCAGTAGTTTGTGGATGCAGTGGAGCTTACAGCACGGACAGAGAAATTCATGAGTCTGAGTGTGAAATGACTGCAAATCAACCACAACATTCTGGAAGGATCACTTGTATTGCCCTATTAATGTGATGCATTTCTATGTATCCAATTACAGTTCAGTCCTGTGGTGACGCGTTTTTCCCGAAATTGCGCATTGCAGTTTTCAAAATTCAGTTTGAGTTTTGTCGTTTTTTTGTTTCACTAGTAGTTTCAAATGTAAACTCTATGTCGTGCAAAGTAACAGTCGACTTTATACAACTACCATGTATCCATGTGTGTTTCTTCCGTGTGTTTTTCCCGTCACTTTAATTCCCCCGAACTTTATTGTTCTTACGTTGACTTTTGACTTCTCGTTGGTGATAACCATCCACCTACTGCTAAATATCTAACACATCCACCTGATAAAAACCTGTCTTCTCTGAAAGGCGAAAGTCTGTCTTCGAACAAGTTCATTGAGGAGTGGAGGCCCGCAAAAAGATAGATAGATAACTTAGAACCTTCTCTATTGTTCACAGTAAACATGGCTCCTGTCGTCGACCGTAAAAGGTATGCTAGATTTATTGACTTGATGGCTGCTTGTTCAAGCGATATCCCGCGCGACGATGTTAGAGTTGTCCGGGCCGCTACCCGATACGAACGCTTTAATACCCCATGAGTACTTTCGCCTAATTGCATCATGAATATGCTCAAATCAAACACTCCTGCTCTTTTCGTATGCAGTCAACTATTTACTTGAATAAGTCAAAGGCACTAGCCCAAAATGTAACGAAAATGCCAGGAGAACTCTTCGGACCACCTTCATGCATAAACACCATCGGGTTGAAAATAACACAAGCGCAGCCAGCCTTGACACCTATGGATGCAAATCCGAAGTTTCGGTATGGCCAGGTTTTGCAGCAAAATTTTTCCAAGAATCCACAACCGAAGAATATAGGACACTGAGATAGCCCTCCCAGTCCATGAAGTATCCAAATATAGCAAAAGAAGGGAGAAAACAAATAATGCAAAATCTATAGCGCCAGGAGAAAGCACAGTTTGCCCGGTAGTTTCTACCGATAAGCTTCCACAGTCGCGCTACCAATTTCGTGGTACTCATGTGGACGCTGTCAGCAAGCTGGGTGCTCTGACAGAAATTGCAATCACTCTCTAGTGCCATCATTTTCCTCGTACTTAGTTGAGGTCTCTCGTTCTGTGGACACAAACATTGAGCACTGACGCTTCGAGAACCTTTCGGTCTCACGAATGACAAAGAGTGAACAAAAACATTTGCATATAAATCGAGCGAACCCGTACGAGAAACTTCCACTTCTCCCATTCACCTTCGTTTCTGTCCTGAGATCACTCCATAGTAAGATAGTTTTACCTTCACCTAAGCCAACTGCCTAGATCTGACGAACAAACAACAAGAACTTAGATAGCTGGCATATGATGAAATTTCCCACGTTGCTCCGCCTACTGGAATGTGATTGCTATCAGAAACCAGTCACGATAAGATCACTATTCCTCGCTTCTATGCCGACTGCTAGAGAGCACACATGTGCCCCACACTACACCGGATGATTCAGCGATTTAAATACGGGTTTGGAGCAAAGGCCCGAGGCACCCTGATCTAGTCAGGTTTTCTTATCCGATATCATGCTGGAGTCCACTGATCTGAAAGATACTCATCAAAAAATAAGGTGCAGAATGGCTAGCTGATAAGAGAATGTGCGTAGTTTGTACGGTGCAAATAATTCGTCCGCGTTATGAATTGCGCCTTGATGAGCATGGCGGTCCTGGTCCACGGAGACATGATAAAGAATAAGTGAACCTAGGTAGCTTCTCTGCCTGTTAAAATCAGCCTGACAAAAATTTCGAACTGTGAACACTTGCTGATTATCTTAACTGGTAAGAGATAAGATTTAGTGTAAGCAGAGAGCGGTCATAATGTCCAAGTAGAGGCTTGATAATTACTGTTTGCCAGATGGCTCTCACTATTGATAGTACTGCACGCCGTTTTGTATCAACGTTTTTCACCCACAAAGACTGCAAATGCTCGCTGCATCAGTGAGTGCCTGCTGAGTCTCAGCACCGCTAGATTTAACGCCAGTCACTGTTAGCAGGAATAAGCAATATACAACGTAGAACAGTAAGTTGTCAGTAATTCAAAATACAGATGCAACGAATCGAAAAGAAGCAGATAAAACAAAACGCAGACGTCACAACGGGTAATGAACCAACATAATAAACGAAGAAATAGCAGTGAACGCATGTAATTTTTTGATGCGCAAGACACCAATAGAGTAACAGAGCAAGTAGACAACGACAGCAAGAAAAGTTGAACCAAATTTTGAATAACTGCATAGGCATGCCTATGCGTGGCTGTTTATTTTCGTCTAAACATACCTCCACTTTCCACACGAGTGGTAAAATATCTCTGATGTGTGCGATGTTTCTAGTCTGCAGGTTAAACTCCGAGACCAATATTCGCTGTTAAGTAGCACTCATCCCCGAACTCACGCCCATGGGCGTGCAGATAATGACGTCATGAAAACGCAAAAGTTTCTTAAAAATCTCACCTAGGAACTCATACTTAATTTAACCACTCCCTCTAAACATTCATTATGGGTGATTTATACTCCCAGAAGACAGGTTCAAACAGTCTGAAACGGGCTTCTGTGGGGAATCTTCGATAATGTATGGCCACACATTATTTCCGGACCCAACATGTCAAAACACCCAGTAGACATTGGTTAACGACTAGTCCAGGAAGTTTCTAGAGAAGCGAACCGAATGTGTGGATGCCTCGATGAACTGTTTGGACCTTGCATGCTTGAATTTTCCAGGGCGTCTTACGACCGAGGGGAGGTTATGTGGTGGCAATTGGCATCGAATCCGTAATTTCACGAAGTTGCCAAATAGGATGATTTTAAACAAAACAGAACGACAAGAGGAATCGTTGTAATGAGGAGCACTGCGGACCACTCACCCCGCGCCAAGTCCGGCAACCGTCGCCGCTCAGTCGATTGAATCAGCGCCTCTCTCGGTGAACAATTTTTCGTTGCTCCTATCGAACAATTCAAACAAACCTCAACTGTAATATTCCAATGGGTCAGTCACGAACAACAATACATACAATTTTCAAAGTTTGTAACCGAAGCACAATAGGG